>OY735201.1:24732886-24932886 GCA_963457665.1 Thysanoteuthis rhombus
ACGTCGCCAGAGGAGAAACCCCTCAAAGTTTCATAGATAGTAGTTAATCTACTGCATTAGCACTGGTAAAATTCAACAAAAAAAAAAGGCTAATAGCTAAAATACCGCCCACAGTATTTTTTCCATATATATATATATATATATATATATATATATATATATATATATATATATATATATATATATATATATGAATAATGGAAGATACTTACACTCAAACAGATCTCAAAAAATATGTCTAGAACCATGTGTCATCGCATACCACAGATCCCCAAAAATCAAAGACATGATTAGCAGAAATAATAAAATAAACAACGAGGTCTCACACATCATCAGACCCCAAACTGTCAAATACTCCCAATCCTTCAATAAAAGAAATGATCAATGCTGCAACCACCTTGAGCACACCAAAAGATTATTTGATCATACATAACAAGGAACTCATGTCACACTATCTTGATCCACACTAGAGATAGCTTTATTCCAACTTACCAAGCACCCAAACAGTCTAACATCAAACTACTATTCAGCTCCCCAATATTAATGACAATCGATGCTTAAGAATGCCTTCCCTTTCTGACCAACACAACCAATAAAACACCCATAAATGCTGCTACTATTTCCTACAATATATCCAACCAAATCACAACAGATATTCCCAAAGACAGAATATAGTGAGGAGTCACAATTATGACTAACAAAAAATCCTCTTTCTTGATCTCAATTTTGGCTTCCAAAGAAAAACATCTGATGCTAGATTTGTTTTCCACAGAAACTTTTAACCACTGAAAGGTACACATGTGCACCAAACTAAATGAATGAATTAATCATCAAATAAAGTTTCCATATACTTTTACCACTTAGTCTTTCTCATTCCTTATTGTTCACACACACACACACACACACACACACACACACACACACACATATATATGTTACGAATGGCAATGTGTTTGATAAGTGACGACGGAGAAAAAAGCAAGAAATAATGGTGACTGCTAAGGAGGGCGGAGAAGAATTGAATGCTGGGGTAGATGAATGAGGAAGAAAAGAGAAAAGGGGGAAATAGAATAAAAAATCAAAACTAATCTTTAAACCTACTTCCCATTTTTCTGTGATTTGTCTAGACTCAAAAAATGTTATTGTTTTTTACAACAATATTATAAGTAATAACGACTAGAACTGTCAATATAAGTTTCTTCAGTTTCCAAGTTGGTTCAGTTGGCTGGCTGACAATGGCTTACTGTAAGCACCATGTGTAAAGGCTGCACTAATCAAACTAGAGGGCTTAATGTTCCGACAACTATTACTAATTCAAAAACGCCTTCTTTTATTCACAACAGAATATGTGTAAATTATTTTGTTTATTTCTTTGTTTGTGCTCAGATAGGTTGATCTCACTGGTGGATTTGCCTTTCCGTTTTGATATAAGAATGGAAATTTCATCGTACAGGACTCTAAGAGTCCTTCGAAGAGACTTCATCTGTAATCATCACAAATTGAAACAACTTGAGATGACTTGATAGTTTGAAAAAACATAAAATTAGGATACTTGGATTATTGATAATAAATCACCAAATAAAATAGTTTGGGACTCCTCAGTGCCAATCCACGCATAAATAACCCTGTCAATTTTTACCAGTTTATATTTTTGTTAATAATAATGATTGAAAATGCTTAATCTTATGAAAATGGATGAAGATAATATTGGTCCTACCAATATAAGGAGACACATAAACATTTCTGTTTGCCAAACTTGAACAACTGATACTAAAGTAATATCGCCGTCAAACAATCACCGAATGATAAGCATCTTGACTCAAATGTCTTCTGTAGAAAGTATTACGTCTGCTTCAATGTGTGAAACTTTTTCAATGGTCTCTCAAAATGTGTAGTCACTCTCTAAAAGTGAAGAAAAGCTAAATCATCCATCTCTTAAGAGACGACCCCCATTGGAATATATACGACCGATACCGAAGTGCCGGTTTCTGTTGCAAGTGCCAGTTTAGTGAACCTTGCCAATTTTTAGTTTGATCGAGAATAGGACTTTATTCTTATGATTTTTGGTACAACTTGACAGGATGCAAGTCGACCAAAGGAATACCTCCATAAGCTTAGTGTATCCTTACCTACCGAGTTCACTGGGAAGTATCTCCCATCGAAGAGATGTCTACACTCTCAAACATACCTGGGACTTTCTGTGCGTCAGGCAGTTATGCTAAGCTTTGCACTATACGAACAGACGTATTCAAAAATGAGCGGTAGGAACTTCAGCATACTCTTAATGCAAGACTGTTATTCCTGGTTGCAGCTGAGTTTGAATTAAAACCACCCCCTTAAAATATGACACTTGAAATATCTGGAAAAAAGGTAACGCTAATAACCTTTAAGCATAATGACAGAAAAATGAGCTTAACTTCTATAAAATTATGACGCCCGAAAGTAAACACTGCTAGCATTCCAAGGTAAATTATGAATCACTGAATGCCATAAATATTTCTTTTTATCCTATAGATGTGGTAAAGGTAAGTCACCTTGATAAAAGTACTACCAGCATGGTTTGAATCATGAATTATGATTTTAATTTTCATAAAAACATGGTGACAAACTAAGGGTCCAAATTGCATAATTTCCTTCGTACCCACCTCCAAGAAAATAAATTGGAAGGTGGGCAAAAAAGTAAAAAAAAAACATTTTCCCTCTTCATTGAGTGAGAATGTATGTGTGTGTGTGTTCGTGCAAAATTTCAACTTTCTACGATGAACAGTTAGGGCTAAGCGAAGTCCAGATAGATAGATACATACATTCATATAAATGTCTGAATACATAACATGAAACTAGTAACAGTGATTAAACAAGTCTGTTGTGAATAGCAATAATATTTTAATAATCATGTAATAATAAGCAAACGACACCTGAAATTAAGTTCTAAACGCTATCAAATGTCGAATGCTGATCTTAAGGGCGCTCTACCTGGAGCTTAGCACAGTAACTTCTTCCCAACACCATTTCCCCAACGTTACTTTGGGACAGACTGAATTAAATTTAATGAATATCTTTATCATTTCCATAATGACTATCTGAACGCTGCGAACGTATTTTCCTTGACCCAAATTCATGCAATGATTTATTTGATATATATATATATATATATATATATATATATATATATATATATATATATATATATATATATATATATATATATATTTACTCACATATACATATTTGTTTATTTATTCAATTATGTGTGTGTCACGTAAATCAGATACCCATTAGTTTTTTTGCAAAAACTTCTAGCTGTTAACGAAAGGTGTTCCAGGATTTCCTATGTTTACACAGAAATAGATAGTACAGTACAAAAAGTGGAATTTAATTGAGACGATCATCAGTTATTTACCATTGGACGGCTTGGGGGCTTTGAATATATATATATATATATATATATATATATATATATATATATATATATATATATATATATATATATATGTATATATATATATATATATTTATACATATATATTGAGAAAATCATGATTATATACGTAGATAATTACACTTCTAAAAGCATGTATTCATGTATGCTTATGTATGTGTTTTTTATTGTGTCAGTGAGTGCATGCACCTACACAGGTACTTGAGATGCATCAATTTCTATTATTTTCACGCTATTTGTCCAGATATCCATCTCCCTTTTATTTTTGTACCTTAAAGATCATTAACGTTCTCGTCCAAATTTATGTGATTAACACAAATACAATAAAACACTCTTTTCTTTCTTCCAGAATCCTAATAAGAGTGCCCACCCTTTTCTAAATCCATTTTTACCTCAAGTTTCTCTAAAATATGGAAAAAATCAAATAAAAACACTTAGCCATTGCAACATAATGGGTTGATGGCATCAATTATGAGTAAACGCATCACTAATAAAGGAAGAACTAGACGGACCACACCCAACCGAGATGGCGCCCGTTCTCTTCCCGGTAGCCCCCCCGGGCAATAAAATAAGGCGCAGGAGCTGTACTACGTTTCCCGGTTATTGATCGTCGTGCCAACCAGTGGCCACCTGCGTCTGTCATCAAAGATGCAACGTCATCAAATTATTCAATCGAACGCTTACTAAGCAGAGCAGAAACATCTGGCGAAACAACGAGAAAAGATGGCTGACAACGCCGAAGATGCAGCCTTTGACTCATCATCATCATCATTGTCATTGCCGCCTTCTTCTTCTTCTTTTTCTTCTTCTTCTTCTTCTTCTTCTTCTTCTTCTTCTTCTTCTTCTTCTTCTTCTTCTTCTTCTTCTTCTTCTTCACATCATGAGCAGGTGGCAGGGTATGTCACCTTACTTGGGGTTCGGGGGCCCATGTGCCCCGATGAGCCTGGAAAGTCGTAAGTGGTTTGTGGTAGACTGCTCAAATAAAATAAAGAGAATAGAAAAGGAAGGAGAAAAGTAATTCGACTATCATCAACACCTTCCAATGACACATTGAATATAAAAGATAAAAATTGAAAAATTAGAAATAACAAGACTGACTACTGCAGGGTCGAACTCCACTTCAACTTCTATTCTAACTGAAGATAGTCACTTCAACTTCTATGTTGCATATATTATAAATGAATCAATGTAAAGAACATGTTTTTCTTATCGTATTTACTCACCGAAATGAAGGAAGCCAAATGTATGTCTTTATGATAAATCCTAGTCACAATGTTCGACTTGTAAATTTGAAACTTCCCCCACCTGCCTCCCAAGGTATTCTGTTGGTTCCAAGTTCATGTCGCAGTACTGAAATGTTCATTTTGCACATCTGTTTACACTCCTGATTTTGCTTAGAATTCTTCTGGTTCTTGTCACGATAGAGAAATAAAGTTATCTCCAGTTTTAGAGTTGGACAAAATTTGTTTCACAATTTTTTTTTAAATTAGATTTTTATTTTTCAATTCTTCCTTTTGTTTTGTTGTCCTTGTTTGGACGAATAAAGTTTTTGGTAAAATTCTTTGACACGTTTGGCAATCCTGTCTCTGTCTGTTGTTGGGTTTCTATTTTCCTCGAGTATGCTGGTTATTTGCTCTCGTCCTGAGTTGAGGCCTTTGTTTATAGATTTGAAGCCCCGACCTCTTTCAAGAGTCGATTCGATGACTACCATCGTGTATCTCCTTCTGTTTTCCCTTTGTTTTTTCTTGATTAATTTATTTAGTTCAGCCTCTTCAATTTTCTCTCTTGTTGTTATCGGTAGCTCGAGGTTTCTACGTTTTCCCGTAAGATTTCTGGTTTCGTCTGAGATTTTACTTATTAGTTGTGAGCTCAGTGGTTTGAATATAGTAGCGGTTTCTATTATAAATGCTTCGTTGATGCTTGTGTCGTCTTGTTCTGTAAGAATTTTGAATCTGTTTTTCAGTCTGAGCTTGAAAGATCGAGCGTGCTGTTTTGGTATGTTTAGAGGTTGCAGTTCACGCAAGACGTGAACAATCAACTTGAGGACTTCCCAGAAGTAACCCCTTGGGAGGTGAAACAAGCCATTAAACAGACAAAGAAAGGAACTACCCCTGGACCAGACATAACCGTTGACCTACTCTAAAAAGCGGGTAAAATCATCACCAGGAAACTGGCCACCCTTTTCAACTTGTGTCTAAAACACAGTAACGTCCTAGATGACTGGAACTCCGCTATCATAATGCTTTTATACAAAAAAGGAAATCCGAAAGACCTCAACAACTACAAGCCTATAAGCCAATTCAACTGCGTATACAAACTTTTCACAAAAATTATCACCAACCGAATCACAAAAATACTTGATGAAAACCAACCACAAGAGCAAGCTGGCTTCAGAAGAAGCCTACGACCATGGACCACCTGCATTCGATAAATCAACTGAAAGAAAAAGCAGCAGAATATAAACTACCACTCACCATAGCATTTATCGACTTTAAAAAAGCGTTCGACTCAGTAGAAATCCCTAAAGTCATGGAGGCCATCACTTGATAAGGTGTAGATCCAGTATATGTTGAAGTGCTGAAACATATATACAATCACAGCAGCTCCTTTATCAGGCTACATAAAGATTCGGACCCCTTTCAGCTCCAGAAAGGAGTAAGACTGGGTGATACCAGCTCACCCAAACTCTTCACAGCCTGCCTTGAGATGATCTTCAGAAGACTACACTGGGCGGGTAAAGGAATTAGAATAGACAGCAAATGTCTGAGCAACCTCAGATTTGCAGACGACATTGCCCTTTTCGCAGAAAACCTACACGACCTCCAACTAATGGTAGATGAACTAAATGAAGAGAGCAAGAAAGTCGGCCTACACGTGAACTTCAGCAAGACGAAGATCATGTAAACAACCACATCGGAAATAAAACACTGAGATCAAAATCGAGGACACAGAACGGGAGAAAGTAAATCACTACATCTACCTAGAACAACGAATCTCCATGAGACCCTCAAAAGAAATCAAGCGAAGAATCAGACTAGGATGGCCAGCCTTTGGCAGAGCAAACTCAACCTTCAAAAGTAAGAAGATCCCATTAATCCTAAAGAGAAGGGTGTATAACCAATGCATCCTCCCAATAGTCACTTACGGAGCTGAAACATGGAACTTAACCAAGAGACAGATCCGCAAATTGAGAACTATGCCACGTGCACATGAAAGAATTATGCTTAGATTCACATGGAGTGACCACAAGACAGCACAGTGCATCTGGGATAAGACAAGAATCAGAGACATCATAGAATCCATTAAAAACTCAAATGGCAGTGGGCTGGCTATGTTGCAAGAATGGCGGACAACCAATGGACATCGTGACTCATGACATGGATCCCCCGAGATCACATGCACTACCGAGGCCGGCAGAATATCAGATAGAGGGACGTACTAGACAAATTCTGAAAGTACTGGCTCCACGATGCCCATGATAAGGAAGTGTGGCATATCCAGGGGAAGGTGTATGTCCAACGACAAACGTTAAAAGACTGATGATGATGATGATGATGATGATGATGATGATGATGATGATGATGATGATGAATTCTTTCTTTTAATTTGTTCTTTTCTTCTTTCCTTCGCTCCCTCTTCATCACATCCGTCATTTTCTCCCCTTTTCTTCACATATATTTCTTTCGTTTTCTTCTCGTTTCTTCGTTCTTTTATCCACTTTCCTATAAGTGCCTCTTTTTAATACTTTTCTTTTTTGGTTTCTTCTTCCTTTGTCTCTTCTTCCTCTTTCCATCCAACATGTTCCGATATAAAAATGATGCTAGTCATCCAAGTAAGGAAAATGCCCTAGGGGATTATTTGCTGAAAACCTCAAGGAAATACATTATATTCCTCACTTTATAAGGATATTAACAAGAAGTTACTTTTTTTAGACAACATACTGTGAATTGTTTACAACACAACGGGCACTGTCATCTTAGATTCTTTAAGCCTGACAAAACCCGATTTGCGTGCAAAATGTTCTGTTATGGAAGTGTCATGAAGCCTTTGAAGGAAATATCGCATTTAAGGGACTACCGTTATCTCATACAAAGCATCATTTGAGGGCCAAATTATCAGATTTTCTGAAAAAAAATTGAAATAATTTCCCTTGAAGAATTGAGAAAAATGTTTGCAAAAACGCATTTTTAAAATATGGATAACGTTCACAGGAAGATTTTTTTTTATCTCCTGGGTTAGGAAAATAGATTGAAAGAAACCCTTGGAATAACACATTGATACGAGTTGCTAAAAACGTTTCTTTTTCCACATAGAGATGGAAATCCTCACAATAAAGTACGTATATTGAACCATCAAGCATTTTGTGAATTGTGGTATAGTCACAAAATAAGATATCCAGTTACTTCAACCAAGGTATATCATGGAATAAAACAGTGTAGAATCTGGAGAAGATTGGGTTGCGCCAATCCAACTGCGTTGGGAGTGAGCAAGGTTTTTAGTCTCCAACAGCAACATAAACATGAATAGATTGAGATAAAGAGATGAACAAATGAATGAATAAACAGACTGACAGGTTTGTTTTGTCACTCAATTGAAACTGTCACGTGACTAACATCTCTTGGCAGCACGTCAAGTATTGGATCACTTGAAATTTGGGATTTTCAAAAAACAAACGTGAATGCTGGCGGATACAAATAAAGAGACTGATTTAGCATAAACGAACTTTGCAGGCCCCTCCCAACCACAAAAAAAATCCTAGGGGGGGGGGCATAAACAAAATCAACAACATTTTTCAAGTCTTAAAGAGTGAACCTTGAAATTTTTATTTCTGTGGACTGTACCCATGATGTATACAATGCCAATCAGGCAGACAGACGATTTAAAAACTGAAGAAAAAAATGTTTACGCTTTTTGTTGACGATTTCCAATTAGTAGATAGATGTATATCTATTGCCTGATTAAGATAAAAATAAACCAAGAAGGGTCGAGGATCTGAGATAGTAATATGGATAGATGATCCATCGATAGAAATGAAACCGAGCTAGCTAAATATTGGTGAGATACTTGTCAGAATCTATCATCATCATCATCATCATCACCAACACTACCACCACCACCACCACCACCATCATCATCATCATCATCATCATCATCATCATCATCATCATCATCATCATTTTAGCGTCGGAGTTACTCAATGTTTAATCGTGAAACACATGAGCCAATCAATGCCAAACTACGCTCAAGTCTTGAACAATGGAATTAAAAAAAAACAAAAAACTACAGGAATGTTGGATTTAAAAAACAAAACAAAACATTGTGGGATATTTTCATAAAATAAATCCCAGGAAATCTTCGACAATGTCAATTGATAGATCTGATTAAGCAATCAATGTAAACTGTCATCTGACCCCTGAGTTTTGGCAGTTTGTGTCGGGGTGATTAATGGAATAATTGGAAAAAAGAGGTGATTAGTGAATAAGTTACTTCTGTAGCCTTTTGTTGGATCATTAAATAATCAAAATTTTCAAAAGACAAGGGTGAACGCTACCGCATACCAAATAAGGAAATGATTTAGAATAAATTCATGTCGTAAATTGGACCCTCCTAGAGTTAATTTTCGGTATGATTAAAAAAAAGAAACAAAAGATGTTTTTTCTAGACATGATAAGTAAATGTTTAAATTCCCGCTCACTAGGTTGGCTCAACCAGTACGTGTGACACATACACACATGATTAGATAGCTCGGCAGGGTCACTTAAAAATTAAACAAATCAGTGGTTTATGGTTTCTAATGAATAAATAAATAATGTATGCTGATCACTTTGGAGTATAAAAAGAAATGCATAACATTTCAATGAAAAAACATCCATTCAAAAAATTAAGAAAATAGTTCTGCCCGAAGGAAGTCAAAACAATGTTAAATGTAAACTGGAATTCAATTTAAAGCTGAAAATTAGAATGAAATTAACATGTAAATTCTTAAGTAAAAATTTTCCAAGAGTCTCATTATAATGAAAAAAATATTATTGGAAAAAATTCCGAAACGAAAACATATCTTTATTCAAATAAACTAAAATTGGGATCTCCTAAAATTAAATTTACGAAAAAAATCAGAGAAAATTACGATTAAAAAATTAAAAACACAAACGAAGCATTTTTGAATAGAGAAAAAGAATTATTTGATTTATGAAATGAAATCTAAAAAAGATACCAAGTCATAAAATCAAATGACAGAGGTTGAAAAAAAAAGTTTAATTTTCTAATGATGATTTTTCAATTTATTGAGTCTAAATTGCTGAAAAGAAACTGAAATATCCAAAAAAAAAAAAAAAAAGGAATAAGAAGAATAAAAATATGTGAAGAAACAAATTTATTTTATTCATGACGTTATTAGGAATTAAATTTATCTCTTCCTTGCCTTTGGAAAATAAGCAGACGACAGAGCCGACTCGACAGTTGCCTTGGTAACTGGCGAGAAAAGTGGAGTAAAACCGAATTCTTTTAAATGTCTTATTGTTTAGTTAGTTTCTTCAGTTTATATTTTATTTATTTCCCTTCTATGATGCCATGATAGAATGTACAAGGACTGCATTTTTGTATTGAAAAAGTCAGAAATGGCAAAAACGCCCAAAATGGCCATTTACGATTATTGAAGATAATACGCACAGTATATTCCTGTATCACAATATTCCACAAAAATGAGAACTGACTCCCTCTCTTCCTCTTGCTTTTACAACCATAGATGGTGGGTGCATCGTCGAACTTATGGTTCTTGTTTTTTATATCAACCGGCAGAACACCATGGTTCTCTTACAGCTTATATAGAAATATTGAGAGCAATTCCAATACCAAGAATTTATGTATCATCGAAATAATTATAAAACCCATTTCATATATGTATACACACACACGCACACACACTCACACACACACACACACACACATATATATTAATTTTATTATCATTTCGACGATACATAGATATGATAAAATCCATTTCATATATACATATATATATATATATATATATATATATGAATAGGATTTTATTATTACTTTGACGATACATGAATACATTTATGCATCGTCGAAATAATAATAAAATCCATTCCACACACGCACACATATATGTATATATATATATATGAATAGGATTTCATTGTTATTTTGACAATACATAAATCATATATATATATATATGTATATATATATACGTATATATATATATATATATATATATATATATATATATATGTATGTATATATATATATATATATATATACATATATATATATATATATATATATATATATACATATATGAATAATTATAGTAGTTAAATGATTCTTTTCACAGAAAATGCTGTCTTATATAGAAAATAGAAGCAGGATTTTTACGTTTCGATGTATATATTTATTATAAATGTATTCACTGCAGAGGAAAAATACCAATATTCATATCGAGTGAAAGAATTTGTAAGAGATAAAAACTGAGACATCATCATCAACATCATCACGAGTGCTAGTAGTAATAGTAGTTGTGATATCACCAGCAGTAGTTACGTGCATACTCTCAGCGAAAATAAACATAGCGACAGCTCCTCATGTGCCTGTTTCCACTTTTTGTTTGTTTTAGTGTGAAGAAAACTAACCAACACGCATCAAAGTGACAATTTTTTTTTGTATTATACCACAATTAGTAGAATGTTGACAAGTCAAAATATCAATTCATCCAACAAAGTTCAGCTTTCGAAAATATCCTGGTGCTAAGAAAACAGAGATCACATTTCATAAATAAAAGTGTTTGCAAGACAGAATTCTCTTGAATACCGATATTAGATGCTTTTATTTTTCCATATATTATTAAAACGATTCTCTCCATCTTCAATGCTGATTACACATTTAAGCCAATACATTCTTCGGCCATCCTCAAGTGTATGTTTTATCCAGACTTTAGAATTCGTCTTGATGTCTGTTCTTATTTTCATTCCAAAAGTGAATTAATTTGGAATACTCAACATTTATTCCGGAATGTGGCACCAGGCTACTTACTTCATCAGTATGATTTTCAAACCACAAATATATCTATCAATTAGTAAATACTGCTCGAGACTACTATAGTCTGGGGACGGATCCTTGATCCTGAAGTCATTTCACGGAGAGGCTTTCTAATCAGAATGGCTAAAATTCTTCATTCAAAACAAAAAGCCTTGTAATTCGATGTTAGAGCGAAAAAACAAAACAAAACAAAAGAAACCCCCACCCCAAAACACACATTTGAATTAGAATGTACTCTACTCATGGCTAGAATTAAATATCATTTTTCAATCGCGTTACTAGTCTTATATGCTGAATCGTAATCACTCGGGGCAGATGCACTATTGAAGAATATACCAATCCATGCAATATAAAGCTACATAAAAACTGGACCAGAAATGTTTTGTTACGGAAAGTAATCCAATCCTATGATTCACCTGACCTAAAATATCTAATAATCCAATCAAAAGGATAATCTGGCCTGGCTCTTGAATCATAGAGGTCGAATTATACGGTTCACCAGAAGTAAATATCTCCCACTTTCTCCACCGAATTGTGACAAGTGATGAGAAATGGGTACCGTATAACCACGACTGATACAAAAAACAGCGGTTATCTCTCCAGACTACTCCAAACCTGGGATACCGATGCTAGTTTTTTTCCACTCAGATCTAGTATTTTTACCGGCCTTCTGAGTTTCTCGTTACATGTATTTTGGGAATAGCTTGTAATCCGTTTTTTTTATACTTCAGGTGAATGAATTCTTGAAAATAACTCATATTTATACCATACATGTTAAAAATAATTCTGAAATTTATCAACTATCTTTAAATTAAGCTGATGATAGAATAAACATGAATTTAAAGTATCCTGATATCGTATGATTCGTGCATCGATATAGTTTTAGGAATCGTTGGAAAGAAGGAGTAATCACGATCATCAACGTATAAAAAGAAGTAATATAGTATTTCAATTTTGACTTGTGCACAATCTGAGGTTTTTCTTAGAATCTCATTAGTTTCCCTGCTCCCAACATGGACATCAGTACTCAATTTTAGATTTTTTACTGAGCCTTCGACTACATCCGTCGCAAAACATGTTAATTTTTTGTAAAGCTCCTGATATAACGTCTGTCAGAATCTAGAATTTTATACCTGTTCCTAATTGGAAAATTTACTCTGGCATACTTTTGGAAAACTATTGATGATTATCACAAACCTCTAATAGAATCAGCCAAGACAACTCAATACAAATGCCTACTTAGTAGCAGAGGCATTTGAGTATAACCTTCAGGTGCCAATGGTTGTTGTTCAAGCGAAAATGGAAAAAAAAAAGAATACTTGAACGCTGATTTCCAAAACTGACCGACATATTCAGCCCCTTTGAAGGATTTGAACATTACAATCTTCTTACTCTATTTCATCTACATTTGGTCTTGTGCAGAACTAAGATTATTTTTGTAAATATCAATGCAAACGCCGGTGTCGTTTTAAGGAAAATACACGAGGGCATGTCCGTTCAAAAGGTGCGTACAGGTTCATGAATGTCTCCAGGATGTTTTAAGCTGCAAATAATGAGACTCTGCTTGTTATTTGCTGATGGTGTCTTTAATAGCAGTAATCAATTCAGAAATATCGTCGTCGATCGTAATAACAAACAAAATAGAATTTTAAAAACCTGCCTCAAAGTCATTTAACAATAATTTTACTTTAATCTCTCTCTTCCCTTACGAAAATTCGACAGAAAAAAAAGAAAGAAAAAAGATTCCCCTTCTCTCTTTCTTTCTCTCTAACTTTTCTTCTCCGTATATCATATCATAATCACATCACTTGAATTATTAAGAAATATGCGTTCATTTCAGTACAGATTTTCGTTCGTAAATCGAGCACTCCCCAGAATATCAATAGCCACTGACAAAATTGACTACAAACTTGGCACTGCAATGTCCGGTGGACGGAACAACATATTTCGTACAAAGGCACAGTTGTCGAGTTATCTCTGAGGACACACACACACACATACACACACACACACACACACACACACACACACACACATATATATATATATATATATATATATATATATATATATATATATACATGCATATATATGTACTGATAATTTTCAAATTATGATGACAATGATTATCAGTCAGCGCTGAGTTGATGCTTGTTGACAAATACAGAAATGTCCCTGAGGAAAATGAGATGGATTGGATGGAGAGGTTCGTTGGAAATGAAGAAGTAGGACAGGATACAAGAATCACAAAAATATCAATGATTCAACTTTGAATTATTTTCGAGTGATAAATCTCAAAATCAGTATTGTTTTTCATTATGTACTGGACTTTACTCTTTCACCCCTCTCTCTCTCCAAAACTTTTCCCGATTTATATTATAGAAACAGTCCATTGAAAGTAAACTGGACTTTTACTTTGCACTCATGATGGCAATATCACACAATTAGTACAATACTCAGGATATCCAGTTAATTGCTACCTTCTTCGAAAATACTCAGCAACAGTCTGCTCATAATTGCCTCTACGATTCCTTCTCTTCCGCTCTTGACTTCCCTCCATAAGTGTACAGCCAATTTCCTACACACACACACACACACACACACACACACACACACACACACACACACACACACACACACACACACACACATATATATGCGTATTGACTTTTTTTATTAAATTTCAGCGGTGACTCAGCGGAAGAAATTTTGGATCGGAGACATTTTACCAAGAAACGTTCTTCACTGGTGCTCTCACCACCACTCAGAATCATTTTCGTCTCTTTGTCTCCAAAACATTTCCATATATATATATATATACATATATATATATATATATATATATATATATATATATATATATATATATATATATATATATATATATATATATATATATATCAGAAAAAGTAGCAAAAATAAACAACGAAACTGGTTCGGATAAAGCATTACATAATATTAAGAAAAAATAGGTCCCGTGTCGTGCTGTCATTAGATATCATTAACCAAAACAATCAAAATAGGTTTCTACAGTTTTTAATAGACTCTGAATAGCTGACTATGTATGTATCTTGTGCTCAATCCATCCTAATGGAACTAAGCTAAACTTAAATACGTACTCTTTATGTTAGAAAAATGTTTTTAGCCCCCCCTCCAAATGGGATTTTGGTTGAGGTTTCAATTTACACTATTTTTTCTAAATTGGTCCCTTTGTTCGTGTAAGGCAGCGTCCAAAGATCACATTTTCCAACTGATCCTCCCAACACTGCATAAAAACAAGTGATAGTTTCAACTGAAAGACTAACCAGACCTGTTGCTATAATGCATTGTTTCTTTTGCCCCAGTTTCTTCATCTTGCTTATTTTTTTATGGAAATGTTCTACTCAACTCTCCGGCTTTCTTTAGGTGTGTGTGGTATTCGATAACATTTGGTAGATGTCAGTGTCTTCATTTGGTCTATGGAGATATGTTGTGAGAGTTCAATGCCTGATTCTAGTTGTATTGAAATATACATCGACTCACTGGAGAGGCAGATCAGCATTAAAAGGAAGACGTGAATGTTTGAGTTCTGAAATTCCCTCGACAGGACACCAGAAATGTCAAATATGAAATCCTCTGAAAGATTAGTTGTCATTGTGCGCAAAAATGCTGTGCAATTATTTTCTCAAAGACAAAAGTTTGCATATTTTTGGTTTCCACTCGGTGACTCAGTATTAGAATAAAAAAAGCAAAAAACTGAGTTATCTTCAGAATTTGAAAACTTTTTTGCGCATATCAATGTTTTTTTGTGCGCTGATTGCAAGATGCGTTTGTGCTCACACGTGAGCCTAGTTTAGAGTGGACACTGAAAGCTGGTTCGAAACAATCAATTTATAACAAAATAATATATACACATATACCCAGATGACTTAGATTAAGATCATCCCATAATATATAAATACGCTGTTGTTGACTGTGTATATTTGTCATTAAAATCAAGGGAAATGGCACCCAAAGAAGATTCTTCCAGATCAACGGATACATTTTTTATTCAGATCTTGTAATGCCATAAGTGCTTAATAATCTCTTTGTTTACACAATACAGGGGCTCTAAGATGGTTTCTTTGAACATATGTGTAATTCTAAAAATCTGGTTCTGTATATCTATTTGCGACGTCAAAGTTGCTGAAACTGTGCGTTGTAGCCAATTGAATTAAGGTATTCGGTAACGAAAAAATCTGAGTGATTTACAACTCATGATAGCGTCGGGTCAGCACTCGTACTCACTCGAATCTATACTATAATAATTTCTCAAAGGAGACAACTATTAAACTACTATAAATCGTATTCCTTATTATTTCATACATTTATTTGCAGTAGCTCCTACAAAATGGCATTATTCGAATAAGGAAAACAAAAAAAAAAAAAAGCAAAAACAAACGAACACTAGCATTCTACTTTTTAACCTTCGATGAGTGCAAATAAAAGACTAGCATGCAAAAATTGTGCATACCAAATAGAAATCCCCATGGAATTTCTTTCATTACAATGTTTTTTTTTTGGTTTTTTTCGTGCACTCAATAATTATTGAATTGGAAGCTAAATGTGGATTCCATAAAGCATATAGACTTTCCTAGACACCATTTTACCGTAGTACATGCAGTTATCAAGACTTGTCAGTTTGTTATAAAATTGGTATTTCGGAAATGGTGTCCTTTGGTAATTGTCATTAAACATATCACAGAATTTTTTGTCAAATCTTAGATTAAAGATGGTCGGCAAATGTCAGTGGATATGATTTTCAGAATCATTCCTAGTTTTAGGTGCGTCTTTTCAAGGAATGTTATTGGGAAACAGATCTTGCCAAAGGCCATTGGGACTGAATAGGAGCAGCCGCCTGAAGACTGCAAGGGGATGAATTGATCACTTTTGCAGTCGAGCTCCGAACGCTTGGATTAACCAAATTGGAACTGGGTCAATCAGTGCATTTGGATTTTGGACAAGAAAAACATTGAGTAGAGTAAGATCATTGGTGCTAGGAGAGAATGAGAAAGTAGGGGGGTTGTGGAGGAGGAGATAGAAGCAGAGTGTGACATGAAAGAAGAAGAATAAGAAGAAGAAGAAGAGGAGGAGAAGAAGAAGAAGAAGAAGAAGAAGAAGAAGAAGAAGAAGAAGAAGAAGAAGAAGAAGAAGAAGAGGGAAAAGCGATCACAATGTTAGGATGAAAGAAAATACTAGTAAATTATAATATAAATGATCGATAATGCTTCATCGAATAGAAGATGAATAAGGTTAACAAATCTGGTTAGTCACTCAATGAAAACTGTTTAACGACCAAATTCTTTTCATGGCATGCTATGTTGAGGTGATCAATTCAAAAAATGAAAATGGTTCGATCGATGAATCAGTTACTTCACTTGCCTTTTATTGCATTACTGAAATTGGGGGATCTTTGACGCAATGCACGGGGACCATCTAGTACAAACTTACATTATAAATTGAACCCCCTTTAAAACATGTTTAGGATGGAATTTTCAGAAACAAAATAAAAATATTTTATCAAGATATGATAGAATGAATGTTTAATTTTTCAACCGTCTAGCTTTATTGACTCGGCCTGTTCGTTTGACACATACATGCATAAATAGCTAACCAGCCAGAATCACTTGAAAGCTGAAGAAGCCTATTACGACCCATGTTGACAGTTTTTGTTGATGTTTTCTATTTATATGGCTGCCACGAAGAAACTAGTCAGAATGGATCGATTTATAAAGATAACAACTCCTATTCTCTATTCAGAGAAAGTCTTTTGCTGCTGGGTAGTTACAAGGTGAAGGTTTAGCTCAGATCTAATTCATTATAAAGTCATTTACTTTCAGGAGATTATGCAATGACAGTCACACAAATTCGAAGAATTTCATCTATTTGATCTCGAAAGAAGGAGGAATTCTTTTGAGGCAAGAATGCTACCCATGCCCCTACTGTTCAATCCTGGGGCGCCGTTGAATTATACAAAAAGGGTGAAAAAATTAAATAGAAAAAGATTACTTTGAAATTTGTTCATGATTGTGAATATTTATGACCCTAATTAGGACGAATTTTAAAAACTGATTGAGGTTGCATGACCGTCACGTTCTGATAATTTATGTAAGTTGTGTAATATGACTTGGATGCAAATGATACAATCAGTTTGATACATTACAAAATGAATTGGAAAGAAAGAAGCGGGAAAGGACGAATAACGAAAAAGATGAGGAAATGAACAAGGACGGAAAATGTGAAGTGAAGGCGAAGAAATGGAAGAAGAATAACGGCAGTAAGACGAACAGTGAAGAAACTAGCAAAGCATACAAAAGGAAGAAAAGAATGAGAAAGAAAATGTTAAAGGAATAAAGGAAATGAACGAAATAATCGAGAAATAAAGCAAATAAGAAAAAATGAAATAATGAAGAAGGACGAAGCAAGGAAGTAAGCATGGATACTAAAGAGAGAAAGGAATAGAAAAAAGGTAAGATAAGGGAAATAGGAGGAATGAAAAAGAAAGAAAGAAAGAAAGAAAAAAGAAAGAGAGAAAAACAGAAAGAAAAATCGAAAAACTATGATCAAAATAAGGAAAGAAGAAAGGATACATGTGTATGTATGTTCCCTTTTTTTCCTCTGCTCTCTCTCTCTCTCTTTCTGTTTCCCTACCTCTCTCTCTCTCTTTCATATGTATATATATATACATGTACAGAAGGATATATGTATCAAAGTGTTTTACTGATAACTCTTGGTTGTCGTCACGGGCAGAATGGTTCTCAAAATCAATCGATAACGTTCTTTCACTTGTCAGTAATCATTTCTTTACCCACCACGTCTGCCTTCCACCCTACACAATCCCACTCATCCGGGTCCTTGCCGATCCATGCTTGGTTCTCAGACCCCGGAAACCTGAAGCACAAAACACAAGAGTAGCTCAATTGGACAATACAACGACTGTTATGACAAGAAAGGGTTTAATTGATTGGGTGTATTGCGCACGCTTAAGGGACAACCAAAAGAAGGTCGGTAGCAAGGTGGTAGGAGTAAGACGAAAGGAAAAAGAAAGCAATTGATTCATTGATTACTGGGTGAAGCATTGGAAGGTGGGAGATAGATGTGTCGGCTGGTGTTGCTCGGGTACATTAGTGGGGAAAATAAAGGAGATGGAAAAAAAAAGACGAGTTTGTGCTAGACTTGGGTGAAAAAAGAAAAGATGATGAGTGAAAAAAAGACGGAAAGTTTGACATTAGAAAGAATGAAATGAGAAGATGAGAACGAAAGATGGAAAATGTAATTAGATAGGAGAAAGAAAGAAGTATAGAAAATTGAGGAAGGAGTAAACAAAAAATTACATAAAGAGAGAAAGAAACAAGAAAGAAGGAAAGATTTATTGAGAGGAAAAAGGGAGAAATTCAAGACGTAAGAAAAAAAGGAAAGAAAGAAGGAATCAAGAAAAAAAGAAGAAAGAATTAATGAAAGGGAAAAGGTGAGAAGCAATAGAAGATTTGATGAAATGAAGAAATAAGGAGAGAAAAAAAGCAGAAAAACAAGAAAGAGGGCGAATAAAAGAATATTGAATGACAGAAGAATAAAAAAGGAAGAATTTCTCAGAGGAAAAAAATTTGAAATTAAAATCAGAAGAGGAAAAAAAAGGAAAAAAAGCGAAGGGAAACAATCATGTAGGAAATATGGAGAAAAAAGGCAGCCAAAAGAAATAAAAACCCAAGAATAAGAAAACAGAAAAAAAAGAAAATGAAAAAAACAGAAAGAAGTCACCATGTGACAAGAGAAAGGATGTGCCATGAAAAAAAGGAAAGAAAAAACAAAAGGACCACATGAATGAATTGGAAAAAAAGAAAGAAAAAATAAAATGCAGATTAAAAATAGAAGAAAAAAAGTGAAATTAAATAGGAAATCCCCGAAAGAAACATTAGTCTTGAAAGATAGCCAGAGAAAGAAACAGGAAGGATATGGAGGGGAAAGTGAAATAAAGAAAAGAAAAGAATTGTATGTTTAACGTGGTAGTAGCAGATGGAGGAGGAGGATGCAGAAGAAAAGCACGTTACATTTATATGACTAATATTGTTTTGCATACTTGTAAAATATTGCAATATGGAAATATGTAGCAAATTATCATTATTAACTTGCATTTTTGGTAATTCTTGACCTTTTTTGAAGTATAAAAATACGGACCTTACATGACTAGCAGACAGTGAAAAATGTTCGGAATAAGTGTCACATTGAAGCTTTCCCCGCTTTTGAAAACAAAAAAAAGTTCATCTTTGTAGCTCCATTGTGACGTAGATGTGACACATCTGCACATACATACATACATGCATACATTTTCACCCACCAAAACAGAATCATTAAGAAACTAAAGAAATCTATGCTGATTCTGTCGAGAGTTTTTCAACGGAGAGAATAAAGATATAGTTACCAGGAAAAGAAAGTGAAGAAACGATTAAAATGACTTGTATACTGTTTATGTATATTTACAAGTATACTGTTGGTGTACGTCTATTTGTATGTATCATTTCCACTCTCCAATGGATAGTATTAGTATATTTAGACTCCATGAACTTGACACACTGATAGACACGAAGTTGCCTTATCTTTGAAAGTTGACTATTTTGATGAACATTGGACTAACCTTGAATTGATACCTAGTTTGGGGGTCGTCTTATACGCCGGCATATATGGTAACGAAGATAAAGTGGCTGTATATAAAAGGTTAACGCATTGAAATAGGATTGGAGGAAGATAAGGATAATGAAGGGGGAATCAGAGATGAAGGGGAGGGAGAATTGATCAGAAAGAAAACGATGGTAGTTGTGTTAGTAGATGGTGGTTAGGAAAAAAATGAGGAGCAGGGAGGGGACGACGATGATAAGGTGAGGAGTCAGAGGAGAAAAAAAAAGAAGGATATAGGAAAGAGGGAACAAAAAAGTGAAGAAGAAGAAGAAGAAGAAGAAGAAGAAGAAGAAGAAAAAGAAGAAGAAGAAGAAGAAGAGGAGGAAGAAGAGGAAGAAGAAGGAAAAAAGAAGATGAAGAAGAGGATGAGTAGTAGTAGTTGTAGGGATGCAAAGAGGGTGGACGAGTAGAAGAGAAGGAAGGAAATGGAGGGAGATTGAAAAGAGAAGTTGATTTCAAAGTAAAGGGTTAGCTGAACGACAAAAAGAAAGCAGTTAGTCACGTGTTGAACAGCCGTGGATTAAACAAAAGAAGAGAAAGTTCCAGATTGAAGAAGAGGACAATTCAATTGATCCTGGAAATTGGAAACATGATTCTGTATTCGTTTATTTGCGTTTCTCTCTTTTTTTTTCCAAGTTTCTCTCCATCTTTTTTTCACATTTCAATTCGAACGCATGAAGTCTTCGGGCGCTGTTGTTCAGTCGATTTCAATTTGCCTACCAGGAAATGGCTTCGACGGAGCATCTATTCTTCGGGAAAAATAACGAATTCCAAGCGAGAATTGTCCACCAATTGACCACTGGGTTTGTCTATCAGATCTTCCATTTCCCCCCATCCTCCCAATTCCTCGTGCCCATTGTAATCGTGGGAGTCAATTGAAATTCACCATCTCGAACAATTTCACTTTCGATACTGTGACATGGCAAAAACAAACGACTGAAGAAGTAAGATTTCAATAGTTTCCAACTCGTTGATAAGGGAAATAACTTCTGCATGTTGTAAAGAACAAAATCAGTAGCAGATTTGATTGGTTGCAATGCTGCTAGTAAGCTAGAGCAATGACATCCCCTACGGCAAAAGATGGTTTTCAATGCGTATGGCCACTGTATTTGGTGGCATATGATACCATTTTATTACCTCTGCCAACAATGTTGGGGTGGTATATGCATTTAGTCACGTCTTTCTGTCTGTTCCTCTATCAGTCAGTCTGTTCACAAGATATCATCAAAATTTCTCAATGAAATTTCAATAAAATTGTGTAGAAGGGCGGACAATAGGCTATTACAGGACAGATTATTAATCATGGAGCGGGTCCATGCTCAATTACCTCCACCGACGATGGCATCAATGTTGGTATGCTTTATCTGAATGTTTTCTTTAAACTCAACTTTGAAGCCATTTTGGGGGAACTGGAAAAAGGGCTCTAATAAAGCATCCAAGGAAAACTGGTTGCGTTTTCTGATAATCTATTTCAAAATCGTTCCTGGGCCCCACAATTGAAGCCATCAAGCTTTCTGGAGAGTCATTCAGCCACCACATTTCTACTATGCTAACATCATACAATAATAAATCTCACAAAATGTCGGTAGGGTACATCAGGAAGCCATGCAACACATTAGCCTCGCCCTGGCCCTCAAATCTTTATGTCACTGCTTTTGGCGAGGACTGTGCAATGAACCAACTCATGGACCTCAAGCTTTTGAAAGGCCTGCCCACAGATCCCACCATACCTTATAAATAATGGTTGCGAACGACTGTGCAAAATGTTGGAGGGGGCTGTCAAGAAACCAACTCCTTAGCATCAAATCTCCAGCTACACTCCTGAACACGCGTAAAACTGTGCAAGGAATTTCTATTCGTGACAATCTCTAGCTGTACGTTCCTGGATACCGAATCTGGTAGAAGGCAACAACAATGATACTCGAAGTTGAATACATCGATGTCTACGATGGTTGTCATTCACTTTTCGAAAGTTTGCTTTAAGCCACTTCTCCGCTTTTATTTTGCAGCAAACTATTACATATGCAACGCTCGCCTTTTCCTCTTTCTCCAAAGCCCAAACCATCTGTAATTTCCATCACCTCAAACAAAATTGACTCATAACATACCATCATCACCATTTTTGAGTCTGGGATCACTTGAAAACTATCCGAATATAAATCAATGATGATGGCTCTTTCACTTTGAGACCAGGTTTTAGTGAGAGTCACAGAATTATTCAGAATATTCCATTGGAATTCTCAAATAACAGCATTTGACGCAGATGGTTGGCAGGGCTTTGGAGGAAGGCGAGCAATAATGTTAAAAAAAGATCCTTAAAAGTTTTAATCTCAATAAATACATTTCAGTTTACCAACAATATACATGTAAAATGATTTGTAAGCGGACTATTAAGAGGTGAAGAGCATGCAAACATTGATCACAGAAGAGGAAATCACAACTAGGAAGGGTGGGGGAAGCAGGGAATATTTCCCCTAATATTGTGGACCCGTCCCATTCCTTCTCTATTTGAAATCGTCTAAACCCCCAATCCCAAGAAAACAGATAAAACTATTTGAAGGGGTTATTCAGAAGAGATTTGAATGTGAAGCTTTACAACATGATATTTATTTAGCTTAGTTAAACTAGTCCAAGAAAACACACACAATGTCTTCAGAAAATCGAGAGAAAAACAGTTAGATTTGCTTAACTTTTCTGTCAAGAGAACTATAGGAAATATTGATCACACTTGATTTACACTCCATCGAAAGCAATTAATTTAGCAGTTAATTGGTTTACAAAAAAGTAAAAAGAATATAAAACAGATTTATTATGGGTTTAAAGCTCCCAAACTCTTTGTACATTGGAACTGGAAACAGTGTTCAGAATGGTAAGTAGATAATTCTTTTCCTTATGCTCTTTCTCATAGCCCGAATCCCCAACCACTTAAAAATGCATTACTGAATCTGTTTTGCACTGCCTTTTTGCGTTTTTTACCGTTCCCCGATCGAATATAAATATTTATTTATCGTCATGGCCTTCAGTAAACAAAGAAAATCACAGTTTTTGCTACTACTCCAGTCAAATCTACATAAAGATACTTCATTATTCCGTTTTATTAATAAATTTCCCAACAGTAGTATTCCCAGTTACCATTGAAACGTAGGCAGAATAAACAATTCTCTTTAGCAGCAGCAAGGACGATGACAGGGGCCAGGTTGTCAACAAGAAAAAAGGTGAAATCGAAAATTAAAACATGAGAGAAAACTCATGAGCCTGAGAAAATGAAACTATGGATAGACAAATCGACAGACGATAAAAAGAAAAGCATCAGCAAAAGAAGAGAAAATACACATGAAATGCTTAGAAGACGAAGAATCAAAATTGATTCTATGCTATAAAAACCACCGATGAAGTACATTTCTCGATGAAATGTATCTCTGACCGAAAATGTCTTTTGCTGAGTCACTTCTGGAAACCAAAAATTGGTTTAAATGATATCCCATCGTTACACTGTTGATGTATCACTCACCATAGACAACGTAAATAAGATGAACAATTGGAGGAAAAGGGGATTCTACAGGAATCGAATCTACCCCACATTAGGGTGGCTGTTTCAACTTGGCAATGCTCTCAGACTATTCACTTCTTTCAACACGACAATTATGTATGAAGTTTGGACAGAATGATTATGAAATGTGTTATATTATAAATGAACGTATATATATATATATATATATATATATATATATATATATATATATATATATATATATATATATATATATGCACGCAAATCCAAGCCAGAAGAACGAATATATATGTTTTTAAGTCACTTGTATGTATGCAGTAATATATATCCAAGCATATATACAGAGATGAAAACATTTGAATATCTCTCTTTCTCTTTACATATATATATATATATATATATATATATATATATATGTGTGTATGTGCGCGTGTGTGTATGTGCAAACCCAAGCTAAAAGCACGCATACTTGCATACATATTCAACTTTTCTAAACCACATCTACGTATTGAGAAATATATACAATCCCGAATATTTACAAAACACTTCACATTTGCATATATATATATGTGTGTGTGTGTGTGTGTGTGTGTGTGTGCATGCGTTTGCATGAGCCAAACACCCCCGACATCCATACACAATGACTGACACCCACGTGTACATATATAGAAATATTTACACCTACTCATATTTACACGGAGGCCGGCCCGATGTCCATTTGTATCGATCGGTTAACCCTGCCCATCGTTACGTCCACTGTCCACTGTCCATTATCAACAATGCCACGAAAGTATAATATTTGCAGTCCATACAATGACAACTTGACCTACCTGTTTTTAGAGGTCATGCCATTTCTGAACTTACTGTTCACCTCGCCCCCCCACCCTGCTTGAGTTAACTTTGGCCCCTGACGCTGCTGACATCATCTTTGCCAAACCTTATACTTCACTAACATCCCTGGCTAACAACAATGACCTACATAGTATTTCTTCTGAATTGACCGACATTCATTCCGTTCCTTCTCAGTTCACGGTCACTTTTTCTAGAGTTTGTCATTCCGAATTTAGAATTGGATTTTGTTGTCATGGTGATACTAGGCTGCCAGTAAATAGAAATTTGTCCGTCTGTCCGTCCTGTGTTTATGTTGAGTTGCGCTCGAAGCAACAGATGAGGACAAAATAAAAATCATAGGAAGAGAGGCAATTGATTGCCAAACGCAATAAACACGATGAAGCAAATTAATTCTTTTTAATTTTCAGAGCACACTTGGACCACAAACTTCTTTCTCATTCTATTCTCTCTTACGTTTCCTTCTTTTTCTCACCCTTTTCATAGGAATACAATCCTGCACTTTTTTCCGACCATTTTTCTCTCTTTGTTGTTGATTTGTTAGCGTATTTCTTAGTGAATTTCTTCTAAGATGGTGATCAACTCAGGCACACTTCAGGCATCGTGCTTTTCCTCAGTAGAGCACATATACATGTAAATATGTACTAAATATTACGACATACATTCCTTAATTTCAAAAAAATTTTTTTTTACTATAACATCATCAATAAGGTTGTATTGGCAAAGTTTGGTTACAAATTGCCATGAATATTTTTGCTCAATTGACCAACAATTAGAGTCATGTAGCATTCATTCTGTTTTTTTTTCTATTCGGACGTTCTTTGTGATCACTGTCAAACATAAGGTGAGGGAAGTTATATGTTTATTGATCACGAAATAATTCAGCTCAGTGGAAGAAGGAAGTTATTTTGAACTTCTGATTTCGCTTGAGTTTTGATTTCCTTGAGTTATATTTCATTAAGTTATTTCATAACTTGATTAATGCTTCATTTAGCTGAAAGATAACTGGGTTGATGAAATTATATTACATCCGAATAACTTTCATATATATATATATATATATAGTGCTCTTCCAACTTAGGAATGGAGCACTAGTGGATGGGAATCCATGCGTGAGTGAATGTATCGCCTAAGTTCGACCTTACTGACTGCCCAGTTCTGCGTAGTGCAGATTCTAGCCTCTGGGTCTGGAGCAAAGGTTTCGATACTACCTCGTGGTACTGGATGGAATAATGGATAGTCTGTGGCCACACTGAGGAGTTGTAGTGCAGCGAGTCAGCTATCTGTTAATGACACAGTCAGTTGATCATTATTTTGATATATATATATATATATATATATATATATATATATATATATATATATATATATATATATATATATATATATATATATATATATATATATATATATATATATATATATATATATATATATAACAAGAATATAAAGATAAAACAAAAAAATAATGTATATAAGAATAAATCAATTGCACAATTTGGTTCATTTGTTTGACCGATAAGTAGTTTAACAAGTGGGGGACTGAACATTTAATGCCATGTAACAAATTTGTTAATTGAATAGCCTATTGAGATGCTACTACCCACTACAAAGTGGTTTGTTTTCGTTTCAACCACGTACATAAGGATATTTTATTCGATAATTCAAACAAAATGATAAAAATCTATGGAAGCTTGATGGTGTACGATGTGGGAAAAACAGCAAGTCATGTCTGTTGTTATACCTACCGATCCCTAATCGTTGAATACGTTTTCGGTAACCTACGTAAGGGAGCACTGTAGTATAAAATAATATCTATATGAAAATACACATGATAATACTCTACATAAGTTAACAAACTACATGCATTACATAAGCTACATATTAAAACATAACTGAGAAGGAGGTGGTGTTTGATCAATACTGCTGGGGTGCTATGTTAATATGACTGATTTGTATTTCAAAATCCACGAAACATTTACATGGTAAACAACTGATGATCCCAACAAAAGAAAATTACGCATTGCACCTTATCAACTAAATATAAGTAAAATAGAGAAAAAACACTGGAGAAAATCACATAGATTGCATCGACATTTATTTGGAAACAGGGTATTGAAGAGACACAATAATTTTTGAATATAACATGTCTAGTATTTAAAGCTGTAAAACTTTTCAGATTACATATAAGCTTTTCTCATTTCCTTCCATAACGAGCGTAATTGCGCTGACCAGCAAATTTTTCTATCACTTCTCTCCATTTTTTGCTTTCTCTCTTGCTACTGCGTATCATGGCACCAATCAATTACTTTTTACTCCATTTGTTGTCATACTTCCTCGCTATGTGCCCTGCTCATCTCCATTTTTGGTTGTATGATTACTCGGACAATATCTATCAATCTATTCCCCTCTCGAATCGATAGAAATCTTTTGTATTCCTAACATTGCTCTTTCCATTGCTCCTATGTAATGTTGGGTTTAATTTTGAGTGGTTCTGTAGGTTTCCATGTTTTGGATCCGTATATTATAGGTTGTATTATACATTGAAAAAACAAGGCATTTTCAGATGGTGACTAGCAGCGTACTCATGCAAATATCCAAGAATGTGACCAGGAACGTCCGGAAACAATAAAGATGAGCCATGAGAAATGAAATTGCAGCCCACCGGGCTAGTTGGTCCTTTGGGCTATTTGAGGGTATACGATGATTAGATAGATAGATAGATAGATAGATAGATAGATTGTGGGAGAGCTGTGGTTGTTATCCCCAGTTGGTGATTACCTCATGCGAATGGAATCATACATGAGATATGGCCTCTTCCTGAGTAACGTTTTGGGCATGAAGGAAGAAAAAAAACAAAAACAATAGATATTTACCATACTTTGTATTTGTCAATATAGAAGAAGCCGTTTAGAACATTTATGGATAATGTTATCAAACGGTTATTGTTATTCAAATCAGTCGGCCCTGAACAATTTTTTAAATGAATTAAAAATTATCAAACATTTTTCGCCAACTATAATCAAATATTTCTATAATGTAAGTTATCTATGACAATAGATTCATCGATAATACTTGGCCTATGTGTCGCCTTCGTCCGGTCTCGTGATAACGACCTTAATTATCAAGGCGATCAAATGGAAGGGCAGATAGCTTCAGATTCTTTTATCACCATATTCGCTCTGAGGTCTGCTCGGATAGTATAATGGTGAGAACATCTGCCTAACTGGCAGAAAGTTCCGAGTTCGATTCCTGGAATGAGTTAATATTCGAGAGAGAAGCTTCATTACTCGGACACATATTCCTGTGTAATCAGCGATTAATTGAGTACACACTTTTTAATTTGGAGCTGTCCCTTCAATTGACTAGCTTCCTGCAAGATAGAACGTGATAAAAAAGAGAAAAACAAAAACAAAACAACAACAAACAAACTTGTAAGTGTACAATCCATGTCTTGACCAGACTTGGAACTTCTATGGGTTACTAAACTGAAACTGACCGTATATACTCCAGTGGGAGTTGTCTCTTAAGAAATAGATTTTTTTTTATACTAGCAAGAGGAAAAGAATAAAAGTTGTGAAACGTAAAAATAAATCAATGTTGATGAAGAAATGGCCGCCATGTTGCACTCTTGCGGGCGTCGCATCGGAAATCCTAAACTAGCAACCTACACACAGAGAGAATCATCGTTGCGTAACAACAAAGAAATGGATAACTTACAATCAAGCAATCAATCAATCAAAGGTTGTAAGTTCTTCCTCGATATGTCTATCAAAAGAGCCATAAAAAAGGAACGGAAAAAAAAAATCAAATGAATAAACATGTACACACACCCACATAAAACTGGAAACTACACACACGCAAACACGCACAAAAATACACGCAAATAAAATCACATACGCACAAACAGGCAAACAAATAAAATCACCCTTGGACAGTCATACACACAGGAATGGAAATCACACTTATGCAATCACACACACACACACTCACATGCACGCATACACACACTCACACACAAGCGCAGACACGCCCAAGGGAAATCATATATACGCACACGCAAACATACACACAAGCACAAGCATACACACAGTCATACATAAATATAAATCACACGAACGCAAATACATACACAAACACATACGCTAACATAAAAACATGCACAAACAGAAATGAAAATCACACACACCAATACACACACACGCAAACACACAGACATTCACACACAAGAATAAATACGGATAACATCACACACACAAGCTCATGCAAAATAAATACATAACAGAAATCATGCACAGTCATACAAACACATACGCACAATCACACAACCATACATGCAGTTACTAAAATACATACACACGCAAATTCAGATCACACGAACATGTACCGATATTTATACATGTGCGCATATACAAATGGAAATCACACACAGCTACCCACCAAAATAAGTACACGCACACACACAGTCAAAGGCACAAAATGAGTTCCAGACGAATTATCTTATTTGCCGATTTCCCTTGTCTCTCTTGTCTAACATTTTTCTTCATTATTATAAATCGAAACGGGTGTGACCAATTTGTAACATCTAATCAATGGAATCGATCAGTAATAACGCATGGGACTCTTTTACTCATTGCAAACACCCACCAACGACCGTCTTTCATTTCTGCTTTTTGCTGTAAAAGTTTTTCTTTCATTCTTCTTTTCCTCCTCCTTGTTGTTGTTGTTTTTCCTTCTTCTTCTTCTTCTTCTTCTTCTTCTTCTTCTTCTTCTTCTTTCCATTCCTTTCTTTTTCTTCTTCTTTTTTGTTCTGTTTTCGGCTGAGGTCAGTGGGTAATGTCTGTGACTGCAACAAGCGGACAGAGTCCTTGTCATACATTTTAGTCACGACAGCAATAAACTGTCAATTGTTTGCTTTTATTTGGGGTCCTTGCATTTGACTTTTTGGAATAGAAACAGAAGTAAAACGTTGTAGTTGGAACAATGGTAATAGTGGAAAACTTTCATTGGTGCTCGGTCACCTTGGCATGTATGTACATGACTGTGCACTAACACACAAACATATATTGTTTAAAAAATAACCATACCCACACAACTCACGCACACGCACGCACACACACACACACACACACACACACACACATACACACACACACAATATCTCTCTCTCTCTCACACACACACATATATATATACATGAGTGTGTTTATAAATGTACATATTTACATACAAGGGTAACTGCGCAACACAAATGCAAAGATAACTACACTCATGTGTATATACGATATACGCCCAATTCTATTGCACATCGAGCATAGAGCAATATTTAGTGAAACAAAACGTATCTAACGATTCCGATTCTGGGTGTTTCAACCTCAATAAATATCTCTTTTCATAATATGGTAAAGGTATTTGATGATTTTATTTGAAGCCCTTGTCCAAACTGTCACGAAAACGAAGTCAGTCTGTCAGTCCGGCCCGATATGCATGTGTGGTGCGTACAGTCTGCACCAATTCTTCTGTTGGGCTGAATATTCAAACACTTAATCCTTATTATGTCTACAAACAATGTTATTTTTTTAATTCATGGTTCAAACTTACAATGTAAGTTTAGGTTGCATTTGTTTCTTACATTTAATCTTTGAAAACTCAGACTTTTTCGATGATCATCACCCATCAAAAGATAAGAGAAGTGATCCACTGCTCTTTCCATTTTTTTTCAAAATTGATCACCCCAATGCGTCATACTGCCAAAAACTGTTGGTCACGTGATAATTTTCATTAAGTGACTAATACTCTGTAAAGTTTCCAACCTCTGAGGCATTCTTCTCATAGCTTTTACACTAACGATTATGCTACACAGACTTCGAATGAGGTCAGAGGAAACATTCACATGATTCGGGACTGGCTGTCTATATCATCGTAACGCATCTATCTAAATTTTCATGGACCAACGAAACTGGCAGGAAACCATTTGGTGGAACGATTGAACATTATTAATCAATTTTCCCAAATATGAATGAGAGGGTCTTCATACAAATATAAACATAGTCAGACATTTACCCCTGCCTCGCCACAAAAGATGTACAATTACACACACAAACCAACAATATATACAAGAATTTATACCTCTAAAGCATAAGCACACATATTTTTTTCTAATAAAATGCACACATTCCGTGCAGAGACTGGCGTAATGTGATATTTCTACTCCTTTTGGCGTTTAGCCGTTGGAAACTAAGCCAAATATAATATCAAAATAATGTCTGATAATTAAGCGTCTGCACTAGTGTAGACATACAGATTTTTGTGAAATTTACAAAAATTACTACCAAAATTGCATTCATATGGTACATTGATATTTGACAAACCAACAATTTTTCTGAGTATTTTGTATATTCTATATAGAACTGTGATACATTTACAACTCATCATTAAAATCATATCCAAGAGAGTCATTCTTTGCTTGCCCTTTTTTTTAGTCTGCAATAAACTCCTTTTTGAAAATTTGGAAATGATGCCCCGCCCCAGTTATACTTCTTGTGGACTCCCAAGGGTCTACGGATCCTAGGTTCGGAACCATAGGCTAGAAGATCCTCTCTTTTGAAGTTTTCGGACGACCACCCTAGTCTGCTCAATATATTTGATAGTAACATCAGTATTGTTGCAATCCTACACGAATCTCAGACCTGCTAGTTCCTACCATGATTATTATTTGTATCTTCCTGCAAAAAGGTTCTCAATGGCTATGATTGATATTAAGGTATAACAAATCTCCATTTCACAAATTCTAACAATGAAATATCAATTTTTCACTGAGTCTCAAAGTTGTTCCATTATTGCGACTTTTTGGAAACTTTTATCTGTTCCGAGGTATTAAGTGTTATTTTCTGACTGATTGTGTCTAGAAGGTATGGAAAACATCAATTATACCCGTTGGAGTCCTGTCTTATGACCAGGGCGGTGATAATTTGAAATCTACTTATTTTCAATTGGAAAAAAATCAAGAAAAACTACAATGTATTTTCAATACATTTTTCACATAAGCAATCAGAAAATTACATCCACTTCAAAGGAAGGAAAAACCTGTTACCCGGTGTTATTATGTTTATGATCCTCGCCTGGATATTCCATAAATTTTGAATCTCACGAGCTAAGTCTCAATATTTATTGGTTTTCTCATCTCCCATATCCATTGGAACTGCTACCTGCGAAATTTAGTAGATTTTATTTTTTATGTCTGAAAACAAAGTTTGGTCTTCGGGCCTTTATAAGAAAATCCATCTAAAATGTACGATGGTTGACGCTTGGTATCGAGTGACAGCGAGTTTTCTCTATTTTTCACCCTTCTTTCCGACATTATTATCCTTCAAAACTCTCCTTCAAACCACCAATCCCCTGATTGCACTGTTATGTGTACAAACACTTCCCAAGGATTTTATGTATTATACCATGCATTGCAGTTTTTGTTCCTTGATAGTGAGTTTCAACTTCTCGTATTCAAAAATTTTTGAAATGGCTGTTATCCCATTCCTACTTTGATTTGGGAGCCAGGATATAGGTATGATAACTTTTGTTTTTTTCTTACTTTATGAGATTAAAATGAGCAAATCTGCTTAACTGATTTCCAGGCAGTGTCTTATTTGTGTTTATATAAGTTATCTACATAATCAATTTCAATCCATTCACACGATTCTCAATGAGTCATGTTCCCTCTCTATCATGCATATTCTCAGCCAGTTTTCTTCCCTCAATAATGAAGTGTTTTACTGTCCGGACAGCTAGTAATCACTTATTTTTCTGTGTTTTAGTGATCTTCGTCTCGATAAAACTCCTTCTGATGCATTTATTTTAAGCTTCAATAAATAGAGAATCTGATTCTTTTTTCCTATGTCTTCTATTCAGCCATGTCTTGAGTTTTCTATCTACAATATCCTCTATCATATGATACTTTTCTCATTCAACGATTCTTAATCTTTTTTTGTTGACCTCTTTTATATAAACTATCATCCATTAGTTTCTTCAGTTTTCAAGCTGGCCTGGCTGGCTGGCTGGCTGCGTATGTATGTACCACGCGCACAGGTCGATCTAGTCGAGCTACTGGGCTGAAAAATTAATCATTAAATCCTTATTATGAATAGATAGATCTTTCAAAGTTCCTTCCTTGATTAGTTTTTTTTGCTGTTGGAGGAGTTCAATTCACAATGTAAGTGTATGACAAATTGCTTCCCAGTTTGTGTCCAGCTGCATTCACAATTGTTTTTCATTTTATATTCCGCCATTCTTGTGTCCAACAAAGGCCAAGAAAGATAACTTATTCATTAATGACCACTTTTTCCAATCTTTAAATTGCTCACTCGTGCTGCCAAAAGACATTGTTCAGGTGACGGTTTCTGTTGGGTGAGTAACCAGAGCTGTTGTTTTCTCATTTTTTTAATTCTTGTACCAGTCGCTTTACATTTCTGAACTGTTATACTTATCCTTTCTCTGCTGCTTTTGGTCCATTTTGTAAGTGCCGTTATGGTAGAGCAGACAATGTATCAGCTTTGTTGTTGTTATAGTTATTAATAAATGTATGTATTATTGTTGTTACAACACCATTATGGAACGAAAGAAATATGTTACCACGGACATAGACGAGTAAGTTCGGCACGATGTAATATTTCCTTTATTTTCGACTCATAATAGGTTATTCATTGAATGTGTACATAGTTAAAACATTAATGAAATATATACAATGTATATACATAAAATTGGAGTATATGATATGCTTATATATACATGTATATATATATATATATATATATATATATACATACACATGATATGGGTGTGTGTAAATATGCTTTTATATGATATCTATGCGTGATTGAATAAATGTATTCGAGTTCATATATTAATGTGTACACAAATATATGAGATAAATCATATTTGATTTCCATATGAATCATACGTATATATATATATATATATATATATATATATATATATGTGTGTGTGTATATATATATATATATATATGTATATATATATTCAGATAAATATGTTAATGTATACCCATAAAAATGTGCATAAAAGATGTGAGAGATTACATGAAATATGAATGTGAATATATTGTATTATGTATTTAGACTTATATATACGTGTGTGTGTGTGTGTGTGTGTGTGTGTGAGAGTGTGTGCATTGGTGTCTGTGTGTGTTAGTGTTTGTGTCTGTACATAAATGTCATATATATGTATATATATATATATATATATATGAAACAGATCCTATCTATGAACTTCCGATATATTCTCTATCCAATATATATATATATATATATATATATATATATATATATATATATATATATATATATATATTGTTGCATGTATCTTTGAAAATATATAGACAATAAACAGCATATTTGTTGAAGGGAAGCCATCCCAGTGGGAGAGTTATGATTGTTGTAAGTGTATCTGTTTTTGTCTTTAGTGGATGGCCCGAAAGCACTCACGATGAGGATTGTTCATACGTCAGTCATCATACAATGATATTTAATATATATATATATATATATATATATATATATATATACATACACACACACACACACACACACACACACATATATATATATATATATATATATATATATATATAAAAATATGAATATCTATATGTATATATACATGTGTATGTATATAAAGTGTTTTTCTCAAACAGTGTTTGGTGTGTTATGTAAATGAAAGGCATGGAATCCATCTCTACTCCCACTAACTATGAGTAATTAACATATGGTGAAGTGATTGAGACCACTTGGGTTTCTTGATGTCTCCTCATATATAAAAAAAATATTGCAAACCTTCGAAAAGTAACTGAGACAGAGAAACCTGTGGTATATGATGTCTGTGTAGGGACACCTGATGCTGTTGCCAGCGTAAGGGCACCGCCTTTTCCCCACTTTTGTGTAAATGAATGCAACTATAATCGGTACTGTTAAGAGTCACTCGTGTGGAACTTGAACAAGTTTTTCCACGGTGTATTAACGCAGAAATCAATACACATAGTCAAGTAAAAAATTGTATATATACCATTCAGCAATCAGCCATGAGGCAGAAATCGATATTCATACAATGATAGTCATTGATTTTGTGAGTCATACACTGACCATCGGAGGGTAAACATTTTTACAAACCCTGCTTTTTCAATGCAGTTAAGCCGATCAAATGGAAACACTGATTTGTAAATATCCTGTTGGTATTTTTCTAGAAAACAGGCCAGGTTAGTCACTGAAAAGAAACTGTAAAGTGAACGACATCTCTTGACAGCATGTTGTATTGGTGATGATTTATTAACTAATTGGAAAAGGGGGTGATCAATAAATAAGTTACTTTTCTCCACTTTTGTTGGATGTTGATCTCTAAAAAGTTTAGATTTTCAGGGAACAAAGATCAAATGGGAAAAATGATTTGTATATCGAGTTGTTATTTTTCTGGAAAATATCTCTTGAGCTTTTCCATTAATGTGTGTGTTATAGTTTGTCTATTGTCTTCGTCTATGCTATGTTATTTCTTTTGCAAAGTTCTGGTCGTGTATCCATCGGCCATTTTCGGGGGTTCTTTATTTTCTGTCTTCTTCCATTGAACACCTGAAGAAAGTGTATGAGTACACGGCGTCAACATTGTGAAAGAAATAAGGGTATATACGGAAAACAATTGTCTTATTAATCTACACACAATACTAATTAAAAAATTCTGTCAGACAGTATTCAGACCATAACTATTGAGTTATGTCTATCTGATTTTTAAAAAAACCCATTGAATACAAATAACTGAGAAACATAGTTTCAGCAACTATTTCAAGGTACAATTCCTTGAATCATTCAAATTGGTGAATGACCGTTGCTTTGCTAACGGTATAAATGAAGTCATGTCTTTATCTGTATGTTTACAGAATAATTTGAAAGGTTAATGCATGGTATTTGCTTGGTATCGTTGAGTAAAATTTTTTTATTCATTTCAGGTAAAAATGGCATTGACACATCAATAAGGGTAATACCGTTAGTAGTAACTGCAATTATATCATCAGTAGCTAAGAGTCAAATGATCTTATGTACACACAGAGCAGAATCGAATTTTGTGTTTGTCTGTTTGCATTACCCTCCTCCGATCTTTCTATTCGTAATCTAACAAGCGGACTAACAGCTTACATATTATTAGAAACCTTCAATCGAAACTGCCATTGAAACTGTCAGCATAAATTCTTCAGTTTCGAAGTTGTTCTGGTTGGTATTGAAAGTATGTATCACACATGCAAGCTGCGCCAATGGATCTACATGGCTAAAAATTTAATCATTTACTCATTATCATATTTTTCTTTTTTTTTGAAAAGTCAATCCCCAAAAAGATGTTTAGAAGGAATGTCAATCATCAATGTATATTCATGTGAAATTGATCCCTTAGTTTGTATTTGGCAGCATCTGTGCTCGTCTTTTTGGATTTTCAGCATTTTTAGTGATCACTCTCCAACAAAAGGCCAAATAAGTAAGTTATTCATTGATTATCCTTTTTTCCAGTTTTTCAATTGATCACCCCAACACAGAATGCAGCCAAAATACATTGATCACGTGACGGTTTCTATTCAGAGATCAACTGAACCAATTGAGGATTAAAATTTACCTTATTCTCCCATTATTTAGCACTCATTCATTAATTGCAAGAATGCATTTCGGAATTACTTTCTACCACTTTCTACGGTCTTTATATTTCGTTCATTCTCTAAACATTTTTAAGGAATCTGTGTACGATATCTGAGAGATGAAGTACGGCAATATTAGGAAGTGGCGGTCGTATTCCGATTCCGACACTCAGGCGCCAGATTCATTTGAGCTTAAATAAGCAGTGGAATTCATTTACATCAAAAACTCCCACTTGTATAAACTCACTTTAAAAATGAACACGATACGTGAAGGAAAACTCGGTCTCGAATTTGGTTGAGTTCAAAGCCAACTGAGGTTTTCCCAAGGAAAAAAAAAATCATCATCATCATCATCGTCGTCGTCGTCATCAATCAGCCATACAGAGTCTGTTGTGGCACATATGCCTTTTCCAAAGTCTGCTAGTTTGATTTTTCATTCCTGAGCGTCAAGGTGCCCAAACATTCTGAACTTGGCAAGATCATCACGCAATCTCTTCTTCTACCAGTCACACTTTTGTTCACGATCTCTAAGTATACGTGTGGCGATTCGCCATGTTAAACTTTCGTTTGATATCCTTGCAACATGACCTGCTTATTGTCATTCGAATTCAATAACGGCTCCAACATTTGTTTTTTCCTGATTTTTCCATAAACGTGGAAAAAACAAAAAATACGGTCACATGAAATAAGACTCCAAATAAACTATTGGTGCACCTAAGCTGTAAATATGAGTTTATATGTAACTGACTATTACCAATAACTGATTCATCCATGACTTTGATAATCTTGAGAAATGAATATAGTGAATTATATCCTATGTGTCCAAGACAAGTGGCATTAAACTTGTTAAATGCCCCTGAAAAGTACTAGAACTTCCATTATAATCATTTGTACATTTTTATTCTTACTATAACAAGGATAGTGGCTATTTGATCATAGATTAGTCACAGATCTATCGTTGTAGATTTTTTCTCATAAATCTCACCGGTTTATACTTGTGGGTGTTGTTTTAATACAATTTTCAAATCAGGCCATTGTTTCTATAGCAACGAATAAAAACGCTCTTTGTCGCCAGAAGGAGTCCAATTTACACTTGGAACGTGTGTAGTAAGTTGAAATTGTAGCCTCATTTGTTTCTATGAATTGTGAATTCATTAAAACATTGTATGCAGAAACAAATGAGGCCACATTTTCAGCTCGCGATACACCCACATTATAAGAAATAAACTCTACAAACACAGGGAGAAACACATCAAATCGGCTGTCATTTCTCAAAGTAACATTATTGTTAAAAGACAACACGCATTTCACGTGCAAAATATCAGCTTTGGCACCAAATCGATCCCACAACTCCTGAAACATCGCACTTAATCACTACCTATTCGCAAACACACATACTAATATATGTTCACTCAGCTTGTCGATCCCCTTGGGCTCACAATCGCTACAGCAGACATGGGCAGAGATTTATCTCAAAACTCAATCAACCACATAAGCAATTCTGATCTCGGGTCATCGCACCCAACTTCTATTGAATCCCACAATCAGTCATAAAATTCTTGAATGGATCCTTTCAGACCTAAATTATCAATCCTCAATTTGAATTGACTTACGCACACAGTGATAACTCAATATATCAGCTACTGCTAAAGTATCTGAAAGACGCTGATTTTTTCATGATCTCCCACACCTGAACGCAGACATATCCTGGGGGACTTGACACATATCTCTTCACAGACATCCAATTAATTATCATCCCCAATACCACAGGTTATAGACCATCTATAAAGATACAAGTTTTTGTATATCCTCCAAATTTCTTGAGAAAGACATTTTGGACGAAACGTCGGAATAAGATATAAGAATTCATTTGTTCAGTTGGTCTCCTGACATTGTCGATTTCATTCTCATATTGTCGGATTAATCATAATCTATACCAATACGCAGGTCATATATATATATGATAATTATAAAGACATTTATGTAGGAACCATATTCCCCTCATCATTGAAGTTACTCAGAAGCAACTCAAGCGTAGATCATGTAAATATACGAAGAAATGAGGACCACGCCGAAGATGAAGATGTGTCCGTCAGGAAGCAGCCTATATGCAGCTCTGCTCCAACCAGCTGAGCTGACGATACCCTTGGCAGGGATGGAGTTCGGAGGGCGCCTTTTAAGCACTGTCTTTCATTCCACGATCAAGGGCATATATATATATAATTCGTGTGTGTTTGTGTGTGTGTTTGCTATAATGACCGTATGAAGTATCATCGAATGAACAATTTATATTCGACAGAATGTTATTATTGTGGAAACATTTATGTTGGATCTATTTTTTCTCGCCACCGGGGCTGCGCAATAGCAAATGGAGCAACCTCAGCTTGGCGCCCATTTCTTCATTTATATGTTCTATGGCCCCAGGATTTGATACTAAATAACTTCAATGTCAAACAAAATGGAGTTCTTACATGAAAATGTTTAATTCTGTCGGATACATATCGTCCATCATCTGACACTCCACACACACACACACAGACACACACACACACACACACACACACACACACACACACACATACGCACAAATTCATATATATATATATGAATGAAAATTAACAATAATTGATATACAGGCATAAGCATATGCTCTAAAAAGACCTTTATTCAAAATAATGATCGATACCATCAGTGGAGTGACTATAACATGGTATCTATTTCATTGTATGAGTTCGTGTGGTTTTAGTGGCAAAACTCTCTTATGAACAACTCTCCCATAATCATCTAGCCGACCAGACATTAGTGACAGTTAAATGCTGAGATACAATTTGTCAATTTTGACAGGATATATATATATATATATATATATATATATATATATATATATATATATATATATATATCCAAATAAAGGAGTAAGTAATTAATCAAAATTGTAAGTAATCAAAATTTGTTGAGCAGGTGAGTTGAGATGATTTATCGTCGGTGTAATATTTCGAAGATTCATTCGCTTCAGCAGGACGAAAAAATTGTACTATCTCAGGAAGAACAATATATATATATATATATATATATATATATATATATATATGTGTGTGTGTGTGTGTGTGTGTGTGTGTGTGTGTGTGTGCTTGAATGCGTAGGTATCTATCAATATTTCAAGTAAAATCAAAAGTCTCTGAAAGTTTTTCTCTTGAATTTGGGTAGAAGATTAGCGTCGCATATCATGGCATAATTTTAATGCATTTTGTCTAGAAGGGAATAGAAGAAACTGAGAAGCCATACTTATACGGTATAAGTTAATACAAGTAAACTAGATATCAGGAAAATTCATTTTCAGCAAACAAATGGTATAACTACAGAATAGACTACCAGGTTATGTTGTGTTATCAACAGATGCAAATGTTTATTATGCATGTGTAAAGGTCTTTGATATTGTGTAAATATGATTACTAATATCATCACCACCACCATCATCAGCAGCAGCTGCAGTAGCCTTTTAGCGTCCGTTTTGTGACATAAACCTTACCAAGGATTTGCAAGACCCCTCTATCATGGGCATCGCCGAGTCTATACTTTCTGAACTTGCCTAGATCGTCAGGCCATCTTATATTTTGTCGGTTACGGTTTTGCATATAATCTATCAGGATTCATATTGTGCATCGTGATGTCCAGCGGTTGTCTGACATTCTTACAATATGACCGGCCCATTATCATTTAATTCTCCTAATAGATTTTATGATATCCCTGACTCATGTTTTTCTTTAATATACTGTGTTGTTTCTTGATCTCTCCATGCAAGGGTAAGCACGATTCTCTCATGTGCTCGTTGAATGGTTCTCAGTTTGATGGTTAGTATCTTTGTTAGGTTTCATGATTTTGCTCTGTAAGTGACTATCGGGAGGATGCATTGGTAGTATACCCTTGAGTCATGGGATCTTCTAATTCTTAAAAGTTGAGCCCACTCTATCGGCAGCTTGCTATCCTAGAGTAAGTCTCCGATTGATTTCTCCTTCTGAGAGTTTCTTGGAGATTCGTTGTCCAAGATAAATGTAGTGGTTTTCAGGTCTACATTTTTGATTTGGATTTTCCTGTTTCCGTCCTCAACAGGTTTGTTGTACCCGTCGTTTATTTTACATGAGTTCATATGAAGGCCAATTTTCCTTGCTCTCATCTTTCCGTTTGTTTTGTATTTATTGGAGATGGTGAAGGTTGTTTGTGAAAAGAACAAAGTCATCAACAAATCTGAGTTACTTGGGATTTGCCGTCTGTTGTGATTCCTTTATTTTCCCAGTGTAAGTTCCGGAAGACCATTTTGAGGCAGTCTTTAAAAAGTTAAGTGAGCGGGTATCACCTTGTCTTAATCCCCTTTTTGAGCAGAAAGGGCTTAGAGTCTTTATGTAGCCTAATAAATTGACTGCTGTTTTGGTATATATGTTGCAAGACTCTGATATTTACGTGGTCTACGCCTTGTTGTATGATAGCATCGATGACTTTAGGGAATGCCCTGTGTAGAAAGCCTTCTCAAAAGTGGCAAATGTTACAGCGCGTTGAATTTTATGTATTCCTATTTTTTCTTACTGCTGATTTACCAAATTGAGATAGTAATGGTAGAGTAGCCTTTTCCGAATCCAGCCTGTCTGCATGGATGGTTTTCATCAAGCATTTTTGGTGATCTCTTCGGTAAAATTTGCAGATGCAGTTGAGTAGACTTATTGGCTTGTTGGTAAGCAGATCTTTTGGGTTCCCTGTCTTTTGTAATAGCATTATGATAGCAGAGTTCAAATATTCTGAGACTTAACTCTGTTTTAGGCATAAGTTGAACAGGATGTCTAGTTCCCCAGAAATATTTTTACCGGCTTGTTAAAGTGGTTTGATGGTGATCTTTTCTGGTCCAGAGACTGCTACTGTTGTTTTTTTTAAATGGTTTCTCCCATCTACGACGGAGTAACTTCTGAAAATTCTTCAAACTGATTACTCGTAAATTGTATATCCTGTCTGTTGTCTTGTGTTTCTTGTGTGAAGGAATAGAAGTGTTCGTACAATTCTTAATTGCGTTTGACAATTCAGTAACTTCCCGTTGTTAGGTCTCCATAACACTTTCTTCAAGAGGAAACCCAATAAAAAATTGACTTGGAGGAGCCCTAATCAAGAAACCAATGACAAAATCGACAACTTCTCAGCAGACAGAAGCGACAAAATGAAAGACATTCAGGTCCCGGGTTGAATCAACGTAGAAAGAGACCATAGAATGACAAGATATCAAATTCACTGGAAAATATTCGGCACAAAACTGACACAACTTGTACGAAACGAATTCACTCGATTCTTCAAGCTAGAACTAAAAAATAGGTATGAACTTCTCACTGAAACAGGAGAGAACATTATTGACCAACAACAGAAAAATGACCCTTTCTTAGAAACTAAGAATCCACAACAAGAGAAAAGATCGAAGCAACCGAATTGAACAGAACCGTCTAAAACAAAGAGAAGATGAAAGAAGATACACAATATCGTAATCGAAAGGGGCTTTAAAACTAAAGAAAAAAAAACTACAAGTACTGGATTGTTGATATACCTGTTCGAAATGTTCTAAACATTATCTTGTTCTTGTCATTTATATATGGGGCATTTAAAAAAGTCATTCCACATAGCAATGGAAAGGAAGATTTTTTACGTTTGTTTTCAAGGTCAGTTACACATCTGTGAAGTCAGTCAGTGCAACTTCTCATTCTTTTTTTCTCTTTGTTTTTCTCTCTTTCTTTCTCTTTTTCTTGTCAACTTTCCACTTTCTTTTTATTTTCTTTGTTTGTAAAATTACCCAGCGCGATTCTTGTTCATTCTTTCTCTATTTCCTTCTTCTTGCTTTCTTTCTTTCTTTTCTTTCTTTACTTTTTCCTTTCCTATATGCTCACACAAATATGATACTTTCCCTATTTACACTCAAATAAATTCTAAACTTTGGTTTAAATTCCCAAATTCCAAATTTCGGTTTATATTGAGTATGAACAAAACCTGTCTTCTGAATGACTTTTGAGAGACAGTAATTCCTGGACATATCTGCACAAATCTAATCCTTTATCTCCTCCGTTAGCCTAATGTATGCTGAATAAACTCTTGCAGATGATGATGATGATGATCATCATCATCATCTGCAAAAGTTTATTCAGCATACATTAGGCTAATGATGATGATGATGATGATGATGATCATCATCATCATCATCATCAGTCTTTTAACGTTCATCGTTGGACATAGACCTTCCCCAGGATTCGCCACAATTCTCTATCATGGAGCCAGTATTTCTTGAATTTGTCTCGTTCATCTCTCCATCTTGTGTTCTGTCAGCCTCAGTTTTGCATGCGATCTCCGGGGATCCATGTTGTGAGTCGTGGTGTTCATTGGTTGTCTTTCATTCTTGCAACATGACTTGCCCATTGCCATTTTAGTTTTTAAATAGTTTCTATGATGTTTCAGACTCCCGTTTTCTTCTTTATGTACTGCGCTGTCTTGTGATCTCCCCATGTAAGGTTGAGCATGATTCTCTCATGCGCACGCTGCATGCTTTTCAATTAATAAGTCTGTCTCTTGGTTAGGTTCCATGTTTCAGCTCCATAAGTGACTAATGCTGTCACTCAAAACGAGTATTGCGGCTCCTTAGAGAGTTTACTGTCATACGTCATTCTAACCAGCAACATGTACGTAAGAAAAGGTCAGGTACAGTCCAACATTACCTTTATTTAATCGACGGTGGGGTATAGGCTGACCCACGGCAGAAAAATCTTATTGGTATGTTTGGAACCTGGTTTACCTACCTTGGTAATAACCAGGCTTGGTCTTGCTTAAGTTTGGTCATTGCAGAAGAACCAGTGTTTCTATCTGATAACTATTCCTTATTGTCAAACTTCGGAACTGAAGCTGACTTTGGTTTTTCTACCGTAACAAAATCAGCAAGAATAACCCTCACCAAAATTAGGGGTGTAAAACAATATGTGAAATTTACAATCCCCTACCATGATTTGAACTTAGCTGATGGCCAGGAGAATGTCTTAATAACTGAGTTAAATTGACAAGTTTTAGATATTACAAAGATTTATAATACAAACATGCTCGGGCTTATTTCATTCTAACAAATAAACACTATCTATCTATCTATCTATATATATATATATATATAGTTTTTCTTAAATTTATTATTATTTGTACAAAAGTTGCAGTAATCGTTTTCTATCAGGATAGAAGTTGGAGCTGAGTTTGACCCTGGGCAACCAAACTTTTCAACAAATATTGGGTCATGACTATTTGAAACAGAAAACTTTTGAAATAAAATAATTGACCGAACGTGGTGAACAGAATTGTTACGTATTTTTCAGGGGCGACATTCATCGGTGTTTAAGGCAAGTTAAAATGGCCCTGGGTTCTGATTTTTAAGGACTTCGGATTGATTGAATTGACCCCCTCTGTTGTTGTAGTAGTAGTAGTAGTAGTAGTTGTAGTTGCGTCTTTCACACCCATGCAAGTTGTTGAAGTTAAAATCCGGATAAAAACAGCATTTCAAATTCAGATATCCAATGCAAGCAAAGTGCTCATGACTTGTAAACCTGGCACATCACAATCTCCGTATTTCTATTGACAATCATTTTGCCTTGTGACTAACTAGTAAACGGATCAAGTCCTTCTATCTACCCCCTATACATTTTACTGCCACAGCTTTGATTTCCTTTGAGAGTGTGCCAGAGAAAAACGTTAGAAAAAGAAGAGATCGTTTTTCCTGAACACTGTCACAGATTGTTTTTTATCGCTCGTATTGTATAAATCGATGGAAACAATGTGGGCACAACAAGTATTCATTTTAAAAAAGAAACATAGCAAGACTTACACGGAGGCTATTTTTTTGGTATCAAGACAACTGCCCTCGGAACAATCGCTACCATAGGGCATTTTTTCCCTTAGAAACTGCCCTCAGTTGATAGAATCTTGGAAAGTTGCCCTCTGGACAATTTCCTCATGGGTGTGATCATTTGCATAAACTAAAACTTTGCAGTTGCTATGCTATTGTCCAAAGGGAATTTATCCGTCTTTTCTGCAAGAGTGTACGAAATTTAAACTTACTACAGACGGCTTTCAATCCATAATGCTTTTCTTTAGCATCACGAGGAGATCAGTCACTGCAGAGGAGGGGGAGTGGTAATACAGCTTAGGGACTAGGTAGACCCTCCTAAAATCTTTCCACATTCATATTTTAACGATCCTTCCTTAATGCTGAATTATGTACTGGTTTACACACACACACACACACACACACACACACACACACACACACACACACACACACATGTATATATAATGAAATAAAGGATTCACTACAAAAATACGTTTATGCTTTCACCCAGGTGAATGATTTGATTTATTTTAGACTAATATTTAGGATGTTTTCGAGGTTTGTCAATTTTTCTGGGGTTGAGAATATTTCTCTCATCCAATTTACACATCTTTTCTTTTCCTTTTTTCTCTTTCTCTTAAGCTGTGCTCTAACTCAACTTGATGTTTAATGTTGAATGTATGGAGCTTTTTATAAAATAAACCCATGATATATCGGATATTGCATTATATTATACCATATTGTATTTCTAAAAGATAGATAGAAAACTCCCTTCTCCTCGATGACCCCAGGCAAAGCCACAGATCCCCTCATTGATAAAATAGTACCCACTAGTCTCAGAATCTCACATCATCACCTCCACTAACCCTCCCTCTAACCATTTCCAACTTTTAATGCTTCCATTTCAATTTACATTTTGAAAATACTTTTTGTAATTAATGACGAGGATAGAGGAAGTCTTTTTGAAACTTGGTTGCCACATTGTCTTCCTCAATTATCAAATGCACTCACTTATATATATATATATATATATATATATATATATATATATATATATACACACACACACACACACACACACACATATATATATATATATATATATATATGTATATATATGTGTGTGTGTGTGTGTGTGTGTATTATACATAAGTAAATATTTTATTCATGTGTATTCCTTCCTTCGTTTGCGTTTGCGATATTCCTGCCAAAATGCATGCAAGGTTTAATCTTTTCGCTTTTTCCGTGGAAGGACTTGGCATCGGATTCCTCTGAGACTATTTACTTTCTCCGATGATGAATTGGTATTCTATTGCATATATAGTCGATACAAATGAGTACGCCATTCACTGTCGTGTCAGGGTGATCCAGTTGGCGTAATAATGTTTGTGTACTGACGCCTGACCAAGAGATTTGGAGAGTGGGTAAATATTTGGGGTCCTAAGTACACACAAGATACTGCACACACCCAATCACACGCATAAAAATATATATTTAGAAAGATTTGGATGAAGTCAAATATTTACACAGGCATGAACAAGACTTAGATATGTACAGAGTGTGTTAGACAGATATGAGCAGACTTGGGTACATGTCATAAGTGTAGATAGATAGATACACAGGAAAAACAGAGATAGAAACAGACTGGGTTAGAAGGTTAAGGGAGGCATGATATGAATTAATAGATACACAAATATTAAGATAACTAATTAGCTACGAATATGAGATGGGAGAATGGGAAGATAAGAATAAACTTAGATATGAACATACATATATAATTCAGACTAGTATATGTATATATAGATGGATAGGGATCAAGATAGATAGATAGGAACAGATGAAGATAGATATATGAAGAGACTGAGATATTATCGGTAAGGATGGATCACATTAAATTAGATATGAACGGACTGACATAGACATGTATAACTATAAAATGTATACAGATTCATGTCTGCTAACTACCGGGATCCACAAAGATTCAGTAACGTCAGTCACCAAAGCGGCCATGTTTAACTGGCCTTGAATACAGCATTTCAATTATTACCATCAACAATGAATAATGTGCGTGGGACGTTTTTTCCATCGTGGCACATCCGAGATAAAGTGATACATGATTTTTTTCAACTATTAATAGAGTGGAAAACAAATCAATGGGAGATCGATTCGTTTGGTCGGTATGTAATTACATGTATATAAAATTGAATTATATGTGTAGGTGAGAAAAGATTGATGGGCATGAAGACATTAAGATTGATTCTCTGATATGAACAGAGATGTGAATTAAAAGCAAAAAGATGCAAGGGTTACCTTTCCCGTGTTAAATTCAAAACATATGGATGGCGTCAACTATTTTCCAGTGGCGATACAACCATCGCAATAATGAAAGTTTTCGGCTTTCATTTGTTCTGCAATTGACTTATAAACGCTGAACCTTACCCTAACACTAACCTTAAAACCAATCCAGGATACAAACATCAACTTTAAACACTTATCATGACCCTAAAGACTACCCCTCCATCCTAAATTTTGTTTGAAAACATGAAAAAAAAAAGGAACTGCAAATGTGCCATTCTGAGATCCCCAGACAAACATAGTGCAGAGGAAACCTTTGCAGAAATGTTTTGAATTAACGCATAGTTTAAAAAAGCTATTTGTTGATTGCTGCCTTCAATTTGTTTAGTTAGACAGTACTTGTTCGAATTACCCATTTGCTTTTCGGAGATAATCGAGGAGGGAATGCTTCCAATCCAACTCAGCATCAATTTTTTCAAATGAGCACCCGTCTTGAATTCGATAAGTGGCGTCTTTTTGCCTTCTACGTTGACGTAGGGTATCTGTTATTCATTGCCTGTCATAAAATGTTAGAAACGGAGCATTTTCGTAATGTGGAAGCTACACATTGAAGCGAATAAAATAACCACACGGAACAAATTATTGGACGTTTAATCTGAATATTTCGAAAATCTTAGCTATCCAAGAAAGAGTAGCTGAAAAAAATTGTGTGTGTGAGAGAGAGAGAGAGAGAGAGAGAGAGAGAGAGAGAGAGAGAGAGAGAGAGAGAGAGAGAGAGAGAGAGAGAGAGAGAGAGAATCGGATAGGAAAAAGAAGAAATTGTAAGAACGAAAAGAAAAGAACATAGCAAGAAAGAAAAACAAGCAAAGAAAAAAAAAAAAGGAAAAAAAGGGAAAGGAGGAAAAACAAAGATGAGATATAGAAAAAAAAATGATTGGAAGAAAAAAACAATAAAGGAGGAAAAGAGAAAGAAAGGACCTAAAAGGAAAAGAGGAAGCAAAGAAAAGTGGAAACAAAGAAATGAGGGAAGAACGTATTGGAATAAAAACAAAAAAAAAAAAAAGGATGAACGTTTGAGGTAAAAGAGAGCAAATAGAAAAAAAAGGAGAAATAAAAGGAGGCAAGTGAAAAAGAAAAAAAAACGTAAACTGTAAATATTTTCTATGTAAATAACGAAGCAGGGATGATCCACACGTATTTCTTATGTAAATGAAAACTTTCCCCTGGAAATTCCACGTGATGTGATCAGTAAACTACTCTGCAGTAGTGCATTTGCATTACAGATGACGTCACTACCACGTACGTAACATTATCTATTAGCGAGGTGCAGTTCCAAGACTCCCATATACAGCATCCTGCTATTTTCTGCGGACGTAAACACATCAGAACGTATAAATTTATATTCAAATTTTCCCTCTTTCCTCCCATGTCACATTCTTCCTTTCTTTTTTTTTTCTTCAAATGCATTGAAACACTTTCAAGCATACAGCGATAGTTACACATAGCCATCCACGTTTGCACATATTTATGAAAGCATTGACACTGTGCCCCAACCTCATGCACACCACACCCTTTTATAAAAAAAAATGTGTTTAAGCAGCAATTTTTCTTCCGAACATGTTTTCTTTTACACGACGGGTAAAGTTTGTTGAGTCAACTTTCAAAATTGTTTTTTTCTTCTTAGCAATTGAGATGTTTTCTCGCAGCATCCCAAATATCTAGGAACGGTCCAAAGTTAATAGAACTTTCCATGGATCGTTTTCAACCATGATTGGCCATTATAAAGACTAAAAAACACTCAATGGACAACTACATGAACTTAGGACTGTTCATTGTGATCATGCAATAAAACATTTTACCCGCATTCAAGAAAACACATTTCAAAAAGTTGACACGACAAACTATATTCATGTTTACCGAAACACCCTATACATTAACTTAAAACTGGAAATACGATCATTATCATATTCACAACTATAGATGCATCGACCTAGTCAATAAATTCTCGTGTGGCATTTAAAAAAACAGTATACAATGATGAGAGATTGCATCACTTCCCCATTGCACAAAAACAGAAGGGGCATTGCTTGCACTGACTTTTTCATGACAATGTTCAGAGGGCCTAGGCAAATTTTGATATTGCTGACAGATAAGAAGGATATATATATATATATATATATATATATATATATATATATATATATATATATATATATATATATATATATGTGTGTGTGTGTGTGTATATAATCAGAGCCTACATATTTTCAATGACCTGTAAGGTTAATCCATATGAAGTTCCTTAACCTTATCACCCCTCTATCTATACTATCCCTAACCTACCCAGACAATCTAACACCAAACCACTTCCGTTCTGCCCTGACACCCTCTCCAGGAGCTACTGCTGTGGCTTACACCACAGACTTAATCACAGACTGAACCCAGTTTCACTCGACAGGATGACCTTAGCTGATGGGATACCATTTTTCGCTCACAAAGTAAAGCTCCTGATGGTGTATTTATGTTCCACAGCAAACTTCAACCATTACATGGTGCACGCACGGCACACATTACTGAAGGTGGGAATACCTCTCGAATTATGTCTCGAACCATCAATGAAAACATCTACGGATTAATAAACTTAGTTTCGATACACCTTCACCCCTGAGTTTGTCTCACTTCCAATAGTTCAAATCACACACACACACACACACATATATATATATATATATATATATATATATATATATATATATATATATATATATATATATATATATATATATATATATATATACTTATACATATGTATCCTCATCCTCTCTTTTCTTTTTTGTGTGACCACATATACATGCACGCATTTATCTAAACATGTAGTCATGGATTTACGTGGTGGCTGAGGTTTTTGTAATTCATAGGATAAAAGGTCGTATGCTTTAACCACGAGAAAAAAATTATACGATATTATCTTATCATCTCACCATTTTCCTTCGCACCAGAGAAGTTAAGTAAACATCTTGGACTCTGCTTGTAGATCTACGATGAGTCTTGCCAGTGTAGTGAGTTCAACCCTGAAGGATTACTCACAATCGCAGCCATGTGTCAGACTGAACTAAGTTGAGTAAACATTGTGAATGACGGGGTCAGTCTATGCATTCATTTGTTCAGAACGTTTGAAAAAAACCCAAAAAACAACAGATCATGCACTGTCGGGGAAGGAACTCTGAGAAGTGATTCTTTATTCTAGAACCAGGAACACCACAAAAGCCCAATAGTACACAACCAAAACGATATTATTAATACACCCTGTCTAATAAAATGGAATTAAAGGTCTAAATTTTAATCGGCTTTTTGGAAGTCTGTTGTCGGCCTAAGGCCTTTCCCCAAGGCTGTAAGACATTGGCGGGTGATGGGCCTTTTCCTGCTTAACAGGCCCATGACATTCGAGTTTTTCTTCTTCCCTCTCTTTTTCTACTCTCTCATCTCCTCTACTTATGTCTAATTCTTCCTTCCCCGCCCTCAATCAGTTTTCTTTTTCCTTCCATTCTTCATCCATGTTTCATTCTTTTCTCCTCTCTCTCCCCCCGCTGTCTCCCTCTCCCTATCTCTGTCTCTCTGTCTCTGGCTCTCTGTCACTCTCCCTCCTACATTTCTATTACATTTTTTGAAACTGTCAAACTAAACTTCTACCCAAACAGTCAACATATGTTTCTTTAGTTTTCTAAGTTTAGAAAATGGGGGTGGGGGGGTAATTCACATGTTGGAGTCAAATTCATAATGTAATTCTATGATAAATTGGTCCTTTAGTTTGGCTGCATTCACGGTTGTTATCTATGAAAATTCGGACTTTTTTTTCCAGTGATTACTATTTAAAAGAAGATGTCAGGAGTATCTCATTCTTGACAACCTTTTTTTCAATCATTTTAATTGATCATTCCCAAACGGCACATGCTGCCAACAAATATCGGTCACATGACTATTGAGTGATGAACCAGATGTATTTTTTCTTTTTACTTTCTCTCCTCATCCTACTTTCTTCTTCCCTCTACTTATCTCTTCTTCCTCTCTTTTTTTCTCATCAGTTGGGTTTTTTTATTTCTTTTTTCCTTTCGTTCTTTCCTTTATTCATCATTGATTCCCTCTTCCTTTTCTTTTGTCAAACTCTACTACAAAGTTTGGAGTTGACTTTGTTCCCCTGTAACGGGAAAAACAAGAATAACAATAGTTACCCAAAATGAGTAATGTTAACCGATTCCCTACCGTCATTTAAGCCCATGCACAACTGATTGCTAGAGGGGGGGGTCCCTTACTAATTGAGTTAAGCTGACAATAACAGCGAAAATGTATCTTACAGATATTCATGGGTTTATCATATTCGGATGAATACACTTGTACAAATATATATGTTATTTGTTTAATATGTAATATTCAAAGTTGCAAAAATCATCATCAGTCGAAAAGTTGGAGTTGAGTCCAACACTGCAGCAGCCAGGCTTGCCACGTTTTTACTTCACCTTTCCTCTTTTCTCTTTAGGCATCATTTTTAACTTCTTTTTCACTTCGTCTCTAAATTTCATGCTAAGCTATCGGTATCTCCTTCATTTCAAGAGTTCACTTTACGATCTGTCCCTGCTTTTACGAAGAAAGGCGAAAACTAAAAAAAAAAAGTGTTTGTTTTGCAACGAGCTGTTATAGTTGCTGGCACCCCTTCATCCCCATTTCTGTATCCCCCTTGTCACCTATACCTACCATTCTTCAAAACTCAGATGATTCGGAGTAGCATACCGTCATTGTCATTCTTTTGATTTGGGAGCGCATAACAATATTTCCCATGTAAAATTAATGGGAATTGTTTCTTCGCCTTCCACCATTCCGTCTTACTTAAGCTTTTTATTGGAAGACTCTCGTCTCGGATTGCGGGGGAAACCTATATTTCTATTTCATCCCTAACTACCCGCGATTCATTTGCCTCTACATTCTCCCGTTTTCAAATCTTCTATATGATATAAACCCTCGCATTATTTAGACAGCATGTGCATAAATTATGGTGCAACATCGATAATCGATGATAGGTGGCAAAACAAGCTTCACAACTGGACATAGGAGAATATAAATGTTTATACAATCAAATGACTGACTAGTTGTATCATTTCATAAAATAACCCTTGTGAAAGACATTGAACCGAATTTCACGCGCTCCATCCTATTTAGACAACAGTCAACATACATTGTTACTGTTGAATAAAAATTCAAAAGAAAGAACGATGTGGTCAATTTTCTTCCTAGATGTTTTGGGGTAGAATTGTGCTTTCGAAAGCAGACTACGTTCCGCCAGCTGTGTTTGAAAATAGCGTGAAAATCCCACAATTCTCATTAGAAATTACTTCTTTACAGGCATTAGGATATGGGAGACGAAAATGTTAAACCCACGAACGATGCCTTCAACCAATTACACCTTGATTCTCACTTTTTATAAGTGTGTGTGTGTTTGTGTGTGTGTGTGTGTGTGTGTGTGTGTGAGAGAGAGAGAGAGAGAGAGAGAGAGACAGAGAGAGACAGAGAGAGACATATAGAGGGTGGGGGTAACAGGGTGAAAGAGGAAAAAAAGCAAGCAACCAATTCAATGTTAGTGTATATGTATATACATGCTTCACTTGGATTATTTCGTGATATTAATTTTGATCAACGTGAGTCAGATTCAGCCTAAGGACGCATTTCAGGAGTTCTCATGTTATTTTAGCCATTTGAGCATGCTTGCTTGAGAAGCTGGAAGAAATTCGAACACTATTGAGTCAAACAAGCTGGGCTGCTGTCGAGTCCAACTATACGCCTACTTCTATTCCATAAGATCAGGATGAAGAAGATAATAAATAAAACTTATGAAAAAAGAAATGTATCTATTTTAGAGAATGAAATAATTTGTTACGTATATCTAACATTATTTTAGAAGATGTGTAAAACTACTGTTTGGCCCAATCGGTAAGAGAATCGATCCCATCTTACAGTAGGGGAATGTTAATTTTATGTATCAGTTTGGTTTAACAGGAAAGGGGATGGGAAAACAGTAAGGAGTTCACTCCATCGAATTAGGCCAGTTTTGTTCCCTGTTCTTGTTTTTTTTGCTCGTCAATTCTAGACTTTGACTGGAGTTTAACCATACGGTGTATAACTGCGCATGCGTATAAGAAATTTGTTAACCTTAGACTACTTTGCAACAGGGCGACAGTTGTATGGCAACAGTGTAGGACGAACTCAGAGCACACGTGACTTCGTTTGATAACCATTGTGCCACAGTAGACGTCCCATGTACATCATATTTCAGGTAAACTCACCTGAAATACTGCAAACCAAGAGCCAAACATTTCTCAATGTTCTTAAAACTAACATTTGGAATCCTGGGGTTTATCCGCGATCGAACTTAGAATAATAGTGCCAGTAGGGGATATGAAATTATCAAAGGCAAAAAACTGGCCACATATGCTACGTAATTTGATATGCTACATATTGTATATATATATATATATAATAATAATATATATATATATATAATAATATATATATATATATATATATATATATATATATATATATATATATGTATATAAGTCTGTAAGACCTATGACACGCGTGTCAGCAGTGACATGCTGTCAGATTTTTGGTGACATTTGATGGAATTTGGAAAAAATCAAAACTTTTTGGTTTAATTTTATTATCCTAGTTTTATTAGTATATTTTGACATTTCAAGTTACATTTTATTGAGCTTCTAGTTTTATGAATGAATTAGTGAAAAATAGGCCGCTAATTGATAAGTATTCATCTTCAACTAAAAAACCTACTACATGTAAGTAAATTTCTGATAAGATAAACTATTGAAAAAAAAAAAAAAATTCGACCCACTGCGCTAAAAAAGATTTGCTATCACTGGTACAAGTGAACATGAGTCAATCAATAATCACCAAACTTGACTTAGTCTGTCACAAGGCCACAGTAGTGGTAGGACCAGTGAAGATAACTAGCAATGTTATTTTGTACATTAATTCTCAAGTTTACACCAAATCGTCGTTTTTATGACAATGATTCAGCCACTTTAATTTATCATCACTATCAATTAAGCTCACTGGTTTGGTGGACAACACAAAGGAATCTGACTCTTGATTCAATGGTTAAAAATGTGATAACGCACCGCATGTTGTGAAGTCTTAAGAGCTCAGAGTGGGATGCAGCAAACGAACTTCAGAGGTGAACAAGGAAACGAAAACAATCTAGCCCCGTGAATGAAATAAAACGTTCGATTCGAAATTCTACAAAGGTTACCGAGTAATACAGACATCTGAAGATGGTCAAATGGCATGACGACCGAAACGCTGTGTTAAAAATAACCAACACGAAGACACTAGTCCAAATATTCTGTAAGTAATAAAGCCAACGAACTGTTAGCGTACATATATGCCAGAAACAGTATGTTTCACATTGAAACCTCTCAAACGGTAACTCGCCTCTCCACTGACAACGAAGGCAATAGGCAACACCACTCACCTTCCCCGCAGACTATTCGTAGAGGAATTCCGTCTTAGGAAATGCAAGAAGCCAATTGAATAACTCAATCCGGTCTCAAGACACAAAACCATTTCGTATTGGCAGACGTAGAAACGCTGAGAATTGCTGCAGGTGAGAAAGTCGGACGAAGGATCCGTCTTTCACATTTGCCTTCTATCAAGGCTTTTAATGTCTTCTTTCGTTCCTTTGTCTTTTTTTTCATTCCACTCTTTTCTCCTCCCCCCCTTCCTCCTTCTCTCAATCCTTTTAATGTCCTCCTTCGTTCAGTGGGGATTTGCAGACGGATTTTGCTGCAAATGTTTCTTTTAGCTTCTTCCCGATCAAAAACTTCCTTCATTTCAGAAGTTATTTCTTTACGCTCTTATGAATTTAATTTCTGGTAGTTCTCATTACCATTTTCTTACTTTCTTCCACTCCTTTCTCTCTCCCCATTTCTCTTCCACCTTTCTTGTTTTTTCTCCAATCTCTCTCTTTCTTTCTTTCTTTCTTTCTTTTTTCTTTCTTCCCTCCTTCCTTTCTCTCTTTTCACCATCCCTCCTTCCTTTGTTACTTTCTAAAAGTGATAGACAAAACACTCTGACGTACAGAACACCCCTTCAAATTAATAAGCTTAGCTTAGTAAGACACAAGAGCAAAAGAAAAAAAAGTGACTCACCCAGTAAGTTTGTTTTTTTGAGTTCAGTTTAGTCTGGCATAAGGCTACACTATTGGGGCGCTCATTGTAGATCAAATTCAATTTACTAATGGATCTGCCCAAAGAGAAGTTTGCTTAGCATCGCACTACGTTAGCAAATCTTTGAGGGGAAAGGCAATTGGTCCGAATCTAACTGCAACAGTAAATAGAGTTCATCCAGAGAGTGCATGGCTGCGAGAAAGCCATGGCCGCAAGAAACTTGATAAGGGGACAAAATATAGAAATAAGACAATAACATTCAATGAATGGTATTTTTTTTATTATTGCATCCAATCTTTTAAACTGGCCTAATCTTCCCATTATTTTCTACAGCAGAATATTTAAAAAAATATCTCGTAATCGTAAAGCAGTTTCTGAATCCAAACAAAAATTTGATAAATTTATTCATAGTAAATTGTAACCCCCACCTCCTCTGCACTGTTTTTGATCTTTCGTTTTCATATTCACTTTGTGAGATTTCGTGGGATTTTTGAAGGATAATTTCCATTTTTTAATGCTTTTATCGAAAGCATTGATGTTCACAGTGAAGTTGAATTCCACTTGGAATTCTTGATGACTTAATTAATGGATTAATTCTTTATTCAATCAATACATTAATTAAATTCAATATTTTTGTAATCATTACCAATCATTGGACTAAAATTAATTTCTACAGAGTATGAAACTTGAATAATTTTATGAGTGTTTTTTTTTTCTCGAATTAAATCTTCGTCTAATTTTAAGAATATATTTTCTGTACTTATGCTCCCGTTTGTATTCATTTCACTGTACATAAAAACAAAAATCCGTCTGTCTATTGGTCCAACTTTGTGGGCCACTATTTTGCATGTAAGAAGTTCATTGTAGTACATATTCTCAGGCAGGAGTACGTATATGGGTGATATTTTGAAGGTTTCAGAGCGGGATTATTTTTACAATGTGATAGTAAAGCTAAATTGAACCCTGACTTTCCATCCGACGTACCCAGAATTTGATTTTGCCCCTACGGAGCTAAATTTCTGTATAGAGCGACATCCTTTCACAGCAAAGGAAATGAGTTATGTGAGGTTGACCTCAGAGATGATTTAAAGCCATCAGAGGTCATGTCCTGCTAATTGAAGCAAGGCTATGACATTGCCTCTAGGAAGCTGAAATTTGGCGCGTAGTGTGCATTCTTTTACAGAAAAAGTCATTGACTGTATAAAGTTGAACCCAAGGAGCCATTCAATGTCACCAAAGATCATTTATAATCATTTTCAACCAATCAGGGCAACTGTAAGTCACAATTTTGAACCTAGGGAGCTGGTATTTCGCATAGATCATCATTTCACAGCGAAGGTGATGAGCTACGTGGGGTTGACCTCAGAGATTATTGAAGGTTATCGGAAGTCTCTTCTCATCAAAATAAATGCAAGGGACATAATTCATATCACAGAATTTCACCAGAAAAACTTTCAGATATCTGTCTTTCGAAAGACTTCTGAGATAAAGATGTAGAGCATCCTGCAAAAATTTAATTGTTTTTTGGCATATCTTATTGTAATTTTTGTTTTACAATTTACTTTTTGAAGTATAATTTCAATATTTCCCCAGGATTTACCAACGTACAAACTTTTAAAATGCTAGCGTTGTCTTGGGGAAAAAACGCCATATTTGACAACACTGTAAAAATGCTCTTTGATATTTTTCTCCTTACACAATACGAGCTGCATTGTCGAAAACTGGTTTAATTGAGTGCTCACGTGGACATTTTGGATGATGTTTCAGTACTTGTGCATATTTAGTAAAAAGGGCTTGCGTTCATAATTTGTTTAATCATACCCCCCCATATATATATATATATATATATATATATATATATATATATATATATATATATATATATATATATATATATATATATATATATCAGATCGACTGCTTGGCAGAGGCATTTCCCAGTTCTTCCAATGCCGATGTTGATGCTACTGAGGTTCGCAATGTCATACCTTGCAGACCATTCTTCTCTATTTTCGGCCTAGTGTTCGTCTTCGGCGATTACTATCACCACAAATATGAATGAGTGGCTTCTATCCGTATTCAGACTCAGTTTTTAGATTGTCTTCCCCATATATATATATATATATATATATATATATATATATATATATATATATATAGAGAGAGAGAGAGAGAGAGAGAGAAGAGGAGGAATAAGTAGAAAATCAACATATATGTACATCAGGAAAATGATATATATATATATGTGTCACACACACACACACACACACACACACACACACACACACACACACACATATATATATATATATATATATATATATATATATATATATATATATATATATATATATATATATATATACCTATTTATCATCCTGCATGCATACTCACATATACATATATCTAACAATATAAAACCAACTGTTTTCTAGCTTGAATATGTCTTATAGACTCCGAAACGATAGTCCCCTTGAATCTACATAATTATCCATAATCCAAACTGGACGCAGGCATTAGTATGTGTTAAGTGGTAGTGATATCCGAGGTCTCTTTAGAGCCCAAATTACAATGACCTTCGGAACTGCAAGAAGGGCATATCTTCACAATAACTGGTGTCGTCATAAGTTATGAGCTTTTATCTGGAAATTAATTTATTTCTAAGAAAAGCAGTGGAGGCATCATAGTTTAGTAGTTAGAAGCCCTGAAACCGAGTCAAATCTCTTTTTTGTCCCGTCTGCTTTCAATCCATTAAACCATAAACGTTTCTGGAATTTTTCTGTGTTGTTGTATTTCCATTTTTCTCCGGGGAACGCAAGGTACCCCAGCAGGTAAATGGAGGATCCTTGGAACTTGGCATAGAATGGAAATTGTCTTGCTATATTGAATCTCAAAAAACGGACTGCTTACTCCAGAAAAGACAAATGAAGAAACATCTGCAAATAATTTAGCAAATTTCAAATTAACCAGCCTCAGCTCGGTTGAGGAGGCCTGCAAAATCTAAACCAATCAGAATTCAGGCCTTCATTGCAAAGCATTACACCAGAGCTGACAAATTAGCTTTCTCTGTGTGATTTTTTTCCTTTCCAGCCAGTGAAAACCTGGTCAATAAAAAAATAATAGTAGGTTTATAAAATCATCTGCATCAATCTTTTAATTGAATTTGGCAACCAATCGCTTGAATTATTTAGCGTGATCAGAGTTGTTCACCTGCCCACAGATGTACGATGCTTTTGTGGCCTTAACAACGCTTGATACGCTCCTTCAATATAAACAATCCAAATAGAACGAAGATATGGGTATTAAGAATGGATGTCACCCACAGCAAAGAGCTGACTCATCGTAGCCCACGCGTTTACCAGAATTAATTATCCCCAAAATTATGTAAAATCAGCTAAAAATATGTATCTTCTATATAATTAAAAAAAAATAGATACCAATACAAGATTTGGGCATTGTTGGTCTAAAATGACATTGGAGGCCCTTAAATGCACTTCTTTGGGAGAATTTTCAAAAATTGCAGTCTCAGAAATGTGCCCAGAAGCAGCCAGACACACACGAAGAGAGTTTACTGGTTGATCGGGCTGGTCATTTGTGAGGTTATGGTAATTTGATGTTATATTTTCGTTGGTGATTGGCTACAAAAGGCATGACGAGAAAGAATAGAAATTTTCGCCTGATTAAATTAACCGGGTTTTCATCCATTAATTGTATTCATATCCAATCTCTGACGACGACACAGACCATTCGGCAAAAATCCCATTTACCGAAAAGCATTTTTTGTCCTACTAACCGATTGGTCACTGGCACAACCTCACTTTTTTTTCCATTCTTTTACAAGTCCAACACAAAGGAAGTACGTGTGAGAAAGGCATGGGTACCACGGACGCTTTCCAAAGATAAATACTTATGCTTAGAGTAAGATGAACACAAACATAGAAAAAAAAAACAAGACAAAAAATAAAATAAAGAGAGAGTAATAGATTGAGGCAGGAATTGAAAGTAATTTTTTAAAGTTCAGCTCAGCGTAGCTCAAAACCACAGAAATGGACAACCCAGTGAGGATCGAACTGACGACGCTGGCTTATCAACCATTGCAATAAAAGAGGCGTGCACGAAGATTAAGTATATAGAGGCTCAAGAGGCGAAAACGATTCAAGAAGGATGTGTACTTTGGACGGTCGTACCTTAACGAAATTAATCTTCTAATGCATCCAAGACTACAGGCCCCCTCCATGAATCTCTGGTTGCCTGCATAAGTTAATGGTGGTTGTCCCAAAAACAACCAAGTGTCCAATTGTGAGAATTTCCTCCGAGTTATCTTTGTTTTCTCTTGCTAACAGCTGAGACTATATTTGGGGGTTCAAATCAATTGTTGGTAAACACCGGAAGTCAAAGCCGGATATTGTAGGTTGACATGCGTGGTTATGCATTCAATTAGGGGATCTTCCAGTTTGCTTAACTTCGGACTTCAGCCACATGGTGGCGCCAAAAATGATACAAAATATAAAAAAAATCAAAATGAAAGAAGGAAAAAAAAGATAAAAGAAAGGGAAAAGATAAACGAAGAAAGAAAAGGGGAGTTCAATTTTGAATAGCCAAGAGGTTTTCCTGTGAATATAGTAAGAAATCTAATAGACCCCCTTTATCATCTGCCTGAATTAACCTAACTTGGGATATTTTGTGCGATCAGGTTCTCTTGAAAAAAAACTTGACAAAGTTTCACGTACGTATGCAGACACACGTAATTCATTTCATCATATGTTCTTCGTACAAAAACATATACACACATAGATATATTGTTAAGGAATGGATATATAATCCCAAAGAATAATTATGGATGCGCTATATTATTTGAAACTCTATCGAGAGAACCCCCCTTCATTACATGGGGAATGTGTCATTTTGTCTAAACAGCGTAAATAGAATAAACCATTAAATAGAATGGGTCCGCTGCGAGAATCGAACCTGCAATTGATAAGATAGTTGCTTTAATATAACGTTGCTCTGTCCATTGAAGTAAACACACCGACAGAAAAGCAAACTGCTTATTCCCCTCGATCTCATCTTTCGGTTATTCACTGTTCATATCTGCACTTTAGTTTCACAGTGCAAACAGTCTTATAATTAAAAATGGATAAGTAATCCAACAAAATAGCAATGAACGTACGATATTATTTAAAACGTTTGAAATCATCTCCCGATATTACACAGAGGATGTGTCACTTTGCCTTGACAGCGTGGATAGAATAAACAATTGGAAAAAAATGGGACTGCTGCAGGAATCAGTCGCAAGGTCGCAGCCCTATTTTCGATAGAATGTGATGATTATAGACACTTTATTTGGAAACATATACCGTTTGGCACCGAAATTGACCTAGCAGCAAATCGAACAACCGACCACGTAGAGGAAAAAGGAAAATGTGTGCCGTGTGAGAATTCCAGTGCCGGACGAAATATGTTTCCAAATAAATTGTCTCGATAATTGGCAAATTTTGTTTGACAAAAACTGCTCAATCTCATGATATATGCATACTGTTGGTGAACTGGGAACACAAACATGAAATAGATGAATCGATTGAGAACAAACGAGAAGACAGTTAGGATTGAAAACAGTAATTTGGCCTTTATATTACTATCAGCTGTTTAGCTCAATGGTTAGAGTATTATATAACTGCAGAGTAAAGAGATGGTGGGCATATATGCAATTTTTAAAATAATTTATATTGGAGAAATATGGTTGGTATTAAGCTATGGTAAGTAGTGTGGGGAGAGGGAGTCAATTGAGAGCTGTTTAAACGTATTGAATGAAGTCTACAGGGTAGAAGTTTGTAAATTGAAATTCAGCAATTGCTAACTATAGTTCGAAGCAGGTTTGAAACATTTGATTATTTGATGCTTTTTTTCTGTCTGTATCCTCTGAAATGAAAAGACCAAAACTTTAGGTACTATTAGGATGCAGTTACTTATATGCTTCTTAATTTTTTCAGAATTTTAGTTTATGGATCCCTAATTTGTTGCTCACGCACCTTTATTTTATAATATTCCCCATCTATTCTCCCCCACACCTCTGTCAAATCATGGCACAAATGGTTTTTTCTCTACATTGAAAATTATGTTGGATTGAATTCGATTCATTTTTTTACACATTTAAAAGTATATTCATTTTCCTGTCATGGGTAAATGCGAAGTCGACATTAGAACAATTGCATTTATTAGAAATTTTCAGTGAACAATGATTTTGTCAAAGTTGTTTCAAATTGTTTGACATTTACAGTCGATTATTTTGAATTTTTTAGGGATGCTTTTTGTCTGAAGGCCCTCATTTAGAATGAGGATGTCTTGCTCTATAACTTTAAAAATATTTGGGTTTAGTGGGATGTCGGTTCTAATGAGAGGAATAGTAGTTGTTCTGTTTGATTTAGTGTTTTACGTTGATAATTGTTGTCCTTCCAATCTTGTGGCTCCTTCAATTCCTACTTTGTTGAAGAGAAATGGCTTACGTTGTCTTGGCAGGAATTTCTGTAAATCTGTAAGTCAAGGATTTAATGTTCCCTTCTTCAATATTATAGTTTTCAAGCGTTGTGCGAGAGCAAATGGGTTACTAACCTTGGTGTGTTCAGGGCGACAGGAAGAAAATAGTAGGTGGGCTTTACTGTCGGTCGGTTTGCAATAAATGTCCATTTGGATTTCTCGTCCATTTTCTATAGTTTTACTGTCCAGGAATGGTTGTTCTTGTTTGCCGAATTCCATTGTAAAATTGATAGGTTTATGTATGTTGTTTAGGGTTTGGTGTAACTGGAGTCGGTCTTCTATCGGTTGGGTCCCCATTAAGAAACAGTAGTGTAGATAGCGATTCCATGATTCTTCGAACTTTCTGAAAATCCTGTTCTGAGTTGTTTGAACATTCTATTGTATAGTATTTCTTCTACATACTCAATAGTTTATGGTGCATAGGTTGGTGGACTTTGCTTTACATTGTAAGTTTTTTAGTTCAAACATTTACTCCTTAGTATGTCTAAAAAACAGCTTATTGTTCGGGGGAATTTTTCCCGAATTAGTTTCTAGTGTGGGTTCAGTTTACGAAATAAGTTCCCATTACATCGGTCACTTAGATTGTGTCCGACACCAGCCACGCTTGTTTCTTGTTTTTCTTTTTTTTTTCTTTTTTAAATCAGACTTGTTTAGTTATTACCGCACGAGAGAAGTAAATAATTTATTGATCATCGTTTTCACAAATTTTCAGTTGATCACATCCAACACGTCACGCTACCAAAAGACGTTATCAACATGACGGTGTCTATTGATTGACTAACCAGGCTTGTTTCTTTCTCTTGTTCTTAACGAATATGACACGAAGAGAAAAGAAAGAATGTTAAAGACTTCTTGATTTGGACGATTCTTGTTTTTATGCTCTCGTTCAATCTGTAGATGGAAGGAAAGAAAGATGGAAAATAAAGATTTAAAAAGACCAACAAAAAGAAAGTATGAATCCAAGAAAATAGAATGGAAGAATAAATGAATAAATTAATCAGATGAAAGAAAGATTGAAATTAAAAAAAAAGTAAAATAAAAAAATGTTGAAAGAAAACAGGAAGAAACAAAGAATGAAAAGAATAAATGAAGGAAAGGAGTAGGATGAGTGAAATAGAAAAATATCTTGAAGAAAGGAATGACAACTGATACATAATTGGAAAAATAAATGATTAGAAAAATGAAGCAAGGACAAAAAGAAAAAAGAATAAAGGAAAAAGGAATCAATGTCCAACGAATGGAAAGTAGCGAAAGAATTAGCAAATTCATTGATCCCCATTTTTCCAATTTTTTAAAACATCAATTCCAATATCCCATGCTACCAAAAGACGTTGGCCACTTTAGAGTTTTTACTGACTGAGCAATCAGGCCTGAACCTTCAGGATCACAAGTTGCACCAAAATGTTAATACTTATATGTTTATGTGTTCGATGAGTATTGCTGTCTTTTTAGAGGTACGGAAAGGTTGAATTTATTCGTCAAGGCAATAATCATCATTTATTGTAAAGAGAAAGGACAACTATGAAACTAATTCTGTAATTTCTTTGCTGAATCTGAGATTCATAAATGCACCATACAGTTCTTTGTTTTCCCAAACTCTCTCAACCTCTCTTACACGGTTCCAAATCATCATCATCATTCTTTTAACGTCGATCGTTGGACATAGACCTTCCTCGAATGCACAATATTCCTTCATCATGGGCATCGCAGAGCTAGTATTTTCTAAATCAGTTTTTGTTCATCTCTCCATCTTATATTTTGTCGGCCTCGGTTTCGCATGTGATCCCTGGGGATCCATGTTGTGAGTCGTGATGTCTAGCAGTTGTCTCACTACATGACCAGCCCATTGCTATCTGAGTTTTTTTTAATAGATTCCATGATATCTCAGACCCCCATTTTCTTCCTTATATATTGTGCTGTCTTGTGATCTCTCCATGTGAGGTTGTGCCTGATTCTCTCATGTGCACGCTGCATGCTTCCCAGTTTGCAGATCTGTCTCTTGGTTAAATTCCATGTTTCAGCTCCATAAGTGACTAAGGAGGATGCATTGGTTGTATACTCTTCTTTTCATGATTATTAGGATCGTCTTATTTTTGAAGGTTGAGCTGGCTCTGCCGAAGGCTTGCCATTCTAAGATGATTCTCCGCTTGATTTCTCCTTCTTTTATGGGTTTCATAGAGATTCGTTGTCCTAGGTACGGCTAGCGGTCTACTATCCCCAGTTTTGCATCTTCAATTTTGAATTTATTCTCGATGTGATTGTTGCACATGACTTTTGTTTTTACTGAAGTTCATCCATAGGCCAACTTTTTTCTTTCTTCTTTTAGTTCATTTAGCATGTACGTTCTTTGTGAAAAGGGCGATGTCGTCTGCTAATCTGATGTTGCTCAGATATTCGCCGTCTATTTTGATTCCTGTATTTTCCCACTCCAGGTTTTGAAAGATCATCTCAAAGCAGGCTGTTCAGAGTCTGGACGAGTTAGTATCACCTTGTCTTATTCCTTTTTGGAGTTGAAAGGGTTCAGAATCTTTATGTAGCCTGATAAAGGAGTTGCTGTATGTATATATGTTGCTGTACAGGGTCGACACCTTGTAGAGTGATGGTCTTCATGACCATAGAATGAAAGTTTTTTAATGATTTTGTCCCGCTCCTATCATCATCATCATCATCATCACCACCACCACCACCACCATCACCATCATCATCATCACATGTACATGTTGCATATTTCTCAGCTTTAGGGTCAGTTTTTCTGTAAGATTCCATGAGACAGCTCCAGAGGTGACTATCAGGAGGATGCATTGGTTAGACATCCTTCTTTTTTGGATTAATAGAATTTCCTCATTCTTGCAAGTTGAACTTGCTCTACCGAAAGCTTGCCTATCTAGAGTGATTCTATGCTAGATTCCTTCTTTTTTTAGGGTGTCATGGAGATTTGTTGTCCTAGGTGAATGTAGTGGTCTACTTTCTAAAGTTCCTCATTTTCCATTCTGGCCATTGTGCCTTTGTCCTCTCCGTGTTTGTTGTACACGACATTTATTTTACTAAATTTCATTTGGAGGATTTCTTTTCAGCTTAGCATTCTTTAGAGATGAAGGTTCTCGGCAAAAAGGACGATGTCGTCAGCGACTTTGAGGTTGTTCCGATATTCACCGACTTTTCTGATTTCTTTGACTTCCTAGATTCGGGAAGACCACAGGGGCCACCAATAAAAAGTTTGAATGATCTGTTCTTTACCTTGTCTCACTCCTTAGAAAGAGTTTTCATGTCATCATCATCACCATCATCATCACCAGTCTTTCAACGTTCGTCGTTGGACATAGACCTTCCCCAAGTTTTCATGTACACTTGATAAAATAATTGTTATGTCGATAGATATGCTGCGAGACTTTGTTATGTAATGGAACTTCGCCTTGTTCTATGATAGCATCGATGAACTAGGGGATTCTAATGAGACAAAGACTTTCTTGAAACCAACAAATGCAACAGTGTGGATCATTTCATACTCTGCTGCTTTCTGTCTTAGTTTATTTTGCAAATTGAGAATGTTACTGGTAGAGTAGCTTTTCCTTTTTTTCTTCTAGTTTTTCTGTATCCAGTTGGTGACCACAGTGGTTAAAAGTTCGTAGATAGTTGTTTCGTTTTGATTTTTTGGGTTCCACTTCTGACATAATAGCATTATGATCGTGATGTTCCAATCTCCTTGGGCTTTGCTCAGTTTTAGGTTAAGTTGAATATAATGGCTAGTTTTCTAGTGATGGTCCCAGTGCTTTCACTTCTTTCAGTTTGTTCGATGGGTTGTTTCAATTCCCAGCGAAGTCTCTTCTGGGATATCTTCGAAATGATTACCTGTGACTTGAATATCTAATTTATTGTTTTAGGTTGCTTGTTCGCCCAAATGAAGTTTTTTGAAGAACCTTTGGGCTCATTTGACTGTTCAGTCCCTGTTCGTTATTAGGTCTCCATTTTCTTCGACTACACTGGTTATTTCCGTTCTTACTGAGATTAGGCCTTTCTAATAGCTTTGAAAATCCAACCCTTTTCGAGAATGCTTTCAAGGATTGCCTTTGTGTATCTTCTTTCATCTTCTCTTCATTTATTTCAGATGGTTTTGTTTAATTCAGTTACTTCAACCCTTTTTCTTGTTGTTGTCGGTAGCTTAAGGTTTCTGCGTTTTTCCATGGGATTCATAGTTTTTTCAGATAGTTTACTGATTGTTTGTTTTCCTTTTGGTTTAAACATATTGGTGGCTTCTATAAGAGTGGCTGCTATTTTGTTGTTGAGCTCGTTTATGTTCACTTCTGTTTTGGCGAGGAGTTCATATTTGTTTTTCAGTTTAAGCATGAAGGATCGAATGAGCCCCTTTTTGCATGCTAAGTGGTTGCAGTTTGACGCATAACATTTTCCTATGTTCTATCCTGGAAGGAAAGCTATCGTGCAAGATGCAACATAATTTATTGCAAATTGGAAATTTTATATATATATATATATATAAAGTGTAAACACTCTGTTGTCTGCTTTCTTTCTTTTTCTTTCTTTTATGTATGTTTTGATTTTTTATCTGGTGAATTGAGTGAAAACAAGGAACAATATGACTTACTGTGACGCGATATATATATATATATATATATATATATATATATATATATATATATATATATATATATATATATATATATATATATGACCAACTCTCTGTATCATCGTATCTTTCCAATGCTTTAGTATCTCTTACATCGTTTTCTCACTCTTATCATCCATACTCTTACTTTATTTCCTCCTTTCTTACAAACGCTGTCTGTTTCTCTTTAACCACTCTCACATACGGGCAGTTAATTTATAAACGACATTAACCTATCTGGACCTGGCCTGTACATGGATTTGTCACTGTTCTTAGAACTATCGAATTACGTCACGGAGTAAAGAACTTACTAGCACACTTACTCAAAAGGAAGTCAACAGAAATTATGGATAGGAGACCGTCAACCACAATATCAACCCAAGTTTCTTCAGTTTTCAAATGGGTCTGGCTTGCTGGCTAGTAATTTACGTGGGTATTTCTCGTATAAGTCACACTCACAGATCCAGAGGGATGGATGTTTAAACATCTACCCATCATCGTCATCATCATCATCACGAACTGTCTTTTAACGTTCATCGTTGGACATAGACCTTCCCAGCATCCACCATATGTCTCTATCATGTGCGTCGCAGAGCCAGTATTTTATTTATCAAGATCATCTCTCCTTCTTATGTTGATTTTGCATGTGATCTCTGGGGATCCATGTGGGTCGTGATGTCCATCGGTTGTCTGTCATTATTTTGTTTTCTGATAAATCCCCCAACCCAATAGGTTTTTAGTGGACAGCCAATTCACGTCTGTGCTGTTTTGGTCTCGTAATTTCTATCAGATATTATTGACGATTATTTTTCTTTGAAAATTCGGACGTTTTTTATGATTTCCTCTGAACAAAAGACGCTGATCAAATGAAGGCTCGATTGACTAATCAGACATTTTTAAAAAAATTTGCAGAATAAAAAAATTGATAGTTTCTATTCAATGATTAACCAGGCAATTACATTCTTCAATTAATAAGTAAAATATCCTGCATTGTTGAGTAACTTGAAATCTACATTGTGATTTGTATGTATGGTCTAGACAGTGAATACTATTGGTATTACCTTTACTCGAACGTGGTAAGTTTTGATGACAGTCGATGAAGCAAGACTTTGTTGTAATCTCGGCCATTTAAAATGTTAAATGACAGGAAATGTCGTTACACGTTCAGGATAAGGTGTTTTTTTTTATAGAATAAACATTTGAAAGTGGATCAGCCATCGTCTTAGACAGCGGTGGGAAAATTACTGGCCTCAGGCCACGACCCCATTTCATCTGGAGCATCGACTAGAATATGGGAAATTGCATACAACAATTCTTTGGTCAGCAAAATTCAGTAGAGGAAAATAAAGTGGAAGTCTCAATTTTCCAGTGGTCTCAAATCGATGTTCAATAGATGAAGATAAACAACGTTTTTTTTGGCAAAAAACAATCTAACATTACATGTTTGTGGGGTTTTAAAAATAATTGGACCTCAATTTGACACTATTTTGTACCCCTAAAAGTATTTCCAAAAGTTTATAGAGACATATACCCCCAATAATAAAAAGATCTAATGGAAGTAATAAAAATGAATATGTTTCCATGGACTTGCCAAATCATTGTTCCATTTTCTTCGTTTTAGCCCGCAAGGCATTGAAATATTTCTAATCTGAATGTATATATGCTGTTCTATTTCAAATTTCCTGAATGCAACGACTGATAACCATACTATTAGAAATAGATATGGACAATGAGTAATAGATATAGAAGTAGATAGAGAGCTGGATGAATATTGAGAAACATTTATGAAGAGACTATCATCTAGATATAAATACATGAACATAAAGAGGGAGACAGAGAGAGAGAGAGAGAGAGAGAGAGAGAGAGAGATGGAGGTGGAGAGAGGGGAAGAGAGAGAGAGGAGAAGAGAGAGAGAGGGATATATATATGTGTGTGTGTGTGTGTTTGTGTGTTTATGTGTGTGTGTGCATGTGTATGTGTGTGTGTATACACCTGGTTAGAGAGGCATATAAGGAAATAATGATTTAACTTGATTGGTCTTGCACAAGGTTAAATATGTAGGTAGATAGTTGTCTGAGAGCTTGGATTGCTAAGCACTGGCAACTTCATTTATATGTGTGTGGGTGTGTGTGCGGGCATGTGTATGTGCACGTGTGTTTTTGTACATTTTATAAAGAAAGAGGGCATGTATGTGTGTGTGTGTCTGTGTGTGTGTGTGAGAGAGAGAGAGAGAGAGAGAGAGAGAGAGAGAGAGAGAGAGAGAGAGAGAGAGAGAGAGAGAGAGAGAGAATTCCTAATAGGAATATCAACTCCAAGCAATATTTGAAATCGTAGCCCTAAAGCAAATGTTGAATTCTCTACCAAAATTTTTTCTTCGTAATTTTCACGTATGTCACAGTGTCCTTTTAAAACAAAAAAAAATATTGAATGTTATTTTGCATTTTGCGTGAGTGCGTGTTTATTTATTTGTGTGGCCATGAGTGTGTTCAGACATGCACGCACATGTATGAGTATATGTTTCGTGATGTGCATGATAATGTTTATTACTGTATATATGTATGCATGTGTGTATTTACATATGTTGTTCTATGCATCTGCATGTATTTGTAGGTTGTTGTGTGCCATTGCATTATTATTGTATGTGAACTTATTTTTGTGGGTTATTTTGCGAACTTTTGTGTATGTGTGTATATGTGCGCGCATGTGTGTGTATTTGAGTATGAGAAGGTGTATTTGTTTGTATAAATACATAGGTGTTCACTCATGTGGGCCAATACGTACCTTGAATAATACTTACCTGCCAGCTGAAGTTTAATCCCAGCGTTTCACTGTGTAATGTTCAGTCTATGTGATTAATATTTACAACTAATAAACGTACTTTGACAACGAAAGAGATTATGTTGGAAAACGAATGGATAAATTTTTTTTTCTATTGGCCTAATTACCTACGTATGCTAATAAATTTGTCATTTGTGCATGCACATCTTCAACCTGTGTCTAAAACACAGTAAAGTCCCAGACGATTGGAATACTGCTATAATAATGCTATTATATAAAAAAGGAAACCCGAAAGACCTCAACAACTATAGGCCTATAAGCCTACTCAACTGTGTATATAAACTTTTCACAAAGATCATCACCAACCGAATCACAAAAACACTCGATGAAAACCAGCCACGTGAACAGGCTGGCTTTAGAAGAAGCTACTCGACCATGGACCACCTGCACTCGATAAATCAACTGAAAGAAAAAGCAGCAGAATATAGACTACCACTTGCCGTAGCATTTATCGACTTCAAAAAGGCGTTCGACTCAGTAGAAATCCCTAAGGTCATGGAGGCCATCAGTCGGCAAGGTGTAGATCCAGTATATGTTGAAGTGTTGAAACATATATACAATCACGGCAGCTCATTTATCAGGCTACATAAAGACTCGGACCCCTTCCAGCTCCAGAAAGGAGTAAGACAAGGTGATACCAGCTCACCTAAACTCTTCACAGCCTGCCTCGAGATGATCTTCAGAAGGCTAGACTGGGAGAGTAAAGGAATTAAAATAGACGGCGAGTATCTGAGCAACCTCAGATTCGCAGACGACATAGCCCTTTTTGCAGAGAACCTACACGACCTCCAACTAATGATAGATGAACTAAATGAGGAGAGCAAGAAAGTCGGCCTGCACATGAACTTCAGCAAGACGAAGATCATGTGCAACAACCACATTGGAGATAAGAACACTAAGATCGAAATCGAGGACACAGAACTCGAGAAAGTAGACCACTACATCTACCTAGGGCAACGAATCTCCATGAGACCCTCTAAAGAAGAAGAAATCAAGCGAAGAATCACACTAGGATGGCAAGCCTTTGGCAGAGCTAGCTCAACCTTCAAAAATAATAAGATCCCATTAATCCTAAAGAGAAGGGTGTATAACCAATGCATCCTCCCAATAGTCACTTATGGAGCTGAAACATGGAACTTAACCAAGAAACAGACCCGTAAGCTGAGAACCATGCAACGTGCACATGAAAGAATAATGCTGGGCCTCACATGGAGAGACCACAAAACAGCACAACACATCCGGGAAAAGACAAGAGTTAGAGACATCATAGAAGCCATAAAAAATCTCAAATGGCGGTGGGCTGGCCATGTTGCAAGAATGGCTGACAATCGATGGACATCACGACTCACAACATGGATTCCCCGAGACCATATGCGCAACCGAGGCCGGCAAAATATTAGATGGAGAGATGAACTAGACAGGTTCAGGAAGTACTGGCTCCGTGACGCCCATGATAGAGAAGTGTGGCAAATCCTGGGGAAGGTCTATGTCCAACGACGGACGCTAAAAGACTGATGATGATGATGATGATGATGTGCTTTAATTCATTTGTGCATGTTTGTGTGTGTTTAGGTGCTATCATGATTGTGTATATGCTTAGGTTTATTTTTCTGTATGCATGTGGGTTTGGGTGTATTTATGCATATTTATGCATATGCGTGGGTGTCTCGGTTTATTTTGTATAAATTTGCGTGGGAGTGTTTTGGCTGATGTAAGTAAAAGTGAGTGTGTGTATGAGTTAAATTGTGGATAAGTGTGTGTTTAGACTTATTCGTGGATATGAGCGCTTGTGTTATTTGTAGATGCGTGTGCATGTGTATATGTGATTGGGTATACCTTTGCATATGCATGAGTGACTGCCTCCATTTGTACCTATTCGTATGCATACGTTTTAGGTTTGTTTGTGTATATGTGTTTCCACGTGCAAGTGTGCGTGCGTGTGTGCGTGTGTGTGTGTGTGTGTGTGTGTGTGTTTGTGTACACATATCAAATAAATTTCAGGGAGAATGATTTAACCAAAAGAAATCGTCCATCTTCTGCGATCCAATTCTTTCCTTTAAAAAATATATTTCCCTAAACGATAACAAAGCTCAAATCCTTGCTTACATCGTTAAATTTGGATTATCTACTGTAAATTCGTTTTTGTAGCTATTTTTATTAGATTTTCCAGTTCATAATTTTCTTTTTGCTTTTAAATTCCCGCCTCTCTCTATAACACCACTTTCAAAAGTGGGGAGGTATTTCATTTTGTAGTAAGAAAAAAAAGAAAATAAAGCTTTTTTTTTCAATCGTATTCTTTTCCTTTTTTCACTTTGTTTCTTGCTTCACGATTCAAAAATTGCGTTTAAGAAAAAAACGTTTGAGAAACGAATCATAAGACAAGGCTAGGAAGATTCTTTGCATTTTTCATACCTGCCTATTTTCAACGATTCAATCTCTTATTTATTTCCCTCTCAATATTTGTGCGTAAACAGAAAAAAAACAGTATAGTACTGCTGCTGCTGCTGCTGCTGCTGCTGCTGCTGCTAATGATAATAATAATAATAATAATAATAATAATAATAATAATAATAATAATAATAATAATAATAATAATAATAATACAGTCCCCACAGTTATAACTTGAGTGTTGGGATCCAATGAAGCCAATCGCGTTATAACCGAGCTATAATGAATTTTAGCTACTTAGGAGTAGCTACTTCAGAGCTGAATTAATCTATTTTAGAGGTAAATTGAGGAACAATCATAATTAAAGTCCACTATCCACTTGCGTTATATCCTGAACAGCGCTATAGCGAAGCACATTATATGTAGGACTGGTGTTTGATGCGTTTGAAACATTCTATTATTTGTCTGCACCCATTGAACTTTCAAACCAAATGATCAATTTTGACCCCTAAAAATGAAGAAAAATCGTCACACCGGATTTTGACTTGTAAAACTTACCCCTTTCCCGCCTTAATTTTGACACTTAAATATGAAAGGAATACCTTCCTGATTTCGACCCCTAAAAGAGGGAAAAATCTCCCCCTCAGTTCCGATCCCAAAAATTGATTAAAATATCCCCAATATTTAGACACTTGAAACTGAAAAAAAAGTCTCTTGCATTATGACTTAAGAGAATAGAAAAAATATTATCTCAAAAGTTCCGTTTGATTTTGACCACTAGAAGTTGCGAAAACAAAGTTTGCCTTGATTTCGAAAATCGTTCTGAAAGATTGAAAAAAATCCCCCCAATACTAATTTGGACTAATTTTTTGATAAAAAAGATCCCCTGGATTTTGATTTTAAAGTTGTGAAAATTCTTCCTCTCGATTTTGACCCCTAAAAGTGAAGAAAAAAAAATCCTCCCTCATTTTTGACCCCTAAAAGTAAAAAAAAAAATGTCCCTTCGATATTGACTCATAAAAGTGAAGAAAAAAAATCCCCTTGCCTTTTCACCCCCAAAAGTTGTGAAATCACCTCTTAATTTCGACCTCTGAAAGTGAAAAATATAAGTTTTCTCTATGGGATTGACATAAATTCTGATCCAAAAACTTCGTGTCACAGAAAAATGTACCTAAACCGTACTAAATCGAAACACGCACTAATTAAACTATCATTATTCAAGATATTCATATCAAATCAATAAACATCGCAGTATGATACATGCCAATGTTATCTCCAATGATTGAATCGGGTGAAAAGAATATAAAATAGTCTTTATTATATCAAAAAGTATTTTTTACCATTGACGAATAGTCATATAAATAGACCCCCAACTCTTGATTTATAACCACAGTAGTTTTCAAAAAAACAGTTTGCTAATAACCCGAACATTCAATCTGTATCCACAGGAAATCTTTATGGATTTATATCAAGTACTTTTGAGGTATGCCAGTACAGACAGACTGGCTGACAGACTTTTGGCGAATGATAAAAAGATGCTGCCATTTTCAATGACACTGGTGTCATACGAAGTGCAAAAAAAAACCATAACAAAAACAAATAGAGTGGATATTGACCGTGAACAAACAAACAGCAATCCCATGATCTTCTGCTGTTCATTCTATTCACGTTAACTTGACCAAATGATATATCCACTGTGTAATAACGGGAGGTCATTTCAAAAAGAATTTCTATGTAACGCAATTTATAATCATTTTATCGGATAATTTAAGCATTTCTTGATAATAAATGTTTGATAAAAATATACATCTATAGAAAAAATGCAAATAGATAAGCAATGAAAGAGTCCCTAAGGCTGAGGTCATGCTATAAGGGAATTCCAAAGAACACCAAGAATAAGGATGCCTAGAGGTACATCGGTATCAAATGCACATTCTGATTATCTCCTTTTAGTGCTATCCAAAAGGGTTTCATGCGCTGAGGCATTTTTGGAACTGTACGCTAGATCTCTGTCCATAAGCAGCGCCTTGAAGACAAGTGAGTGATTCTGCTGAGGTGTCTTTTGATATATATATATATATATATATATATATATATATATATATATATATATATATATATATTAGTATAGACAAATACGTGTGAGTGAGTGAGTGCGTTTGTGTGAGTGTGTGCAAGTGCACCTCTGGGTGTACATGTCTCTCTTCTCTATGTACATGATTTTATGTATGTGATACTTTGTGTATGGGCATTCTTTGTGTTACTTTCTGTGCCTCTGTATGTGTTCGTATTTGCTTGACTATCTGTACCTGATATGTGTATGCGTGTGCCTTTCTACCCGTATCTACTATTCACAGTATGTATATTTGTGCCTGTGAGTGTATGTGTCTATGTGTGTGTGTTGATGTACCAGTATTTTTTCACTGCCACCCTCTTTGCAAAGGCTGTAAACCTATACACGAATTTGAGAAGCTTTTTAACGTGGGAGAGTGCACTTACACCCAGTTCAAGGTCTCCCCACAAATAACTCTTCATGAATATAAAACAGTGACAGTTTTTTTTTACTACATTCGACAAGATCTATTTCTGCCTACATGATATTAGAAACTATCAACCAAAACTGTCTATTTAGGTTTCTTCAGTTTCTAAGTTGGTCTTGGCTGGCTCGCTATGCATGTATGTATGTATGTATGTACGTATGTATGTATCACAGCATACAAAAACCTTTTCCTTCGCGTGTCCGCCACCCCAGCAGGTTGCTAGAGGTGTTTTTTGAAAATTCAGACATTTTAATGAACACAGTGCATAAAATACAAGAGTGGTAACGCATTCATTGATCACCTCTTTTTCCAATTTTCTATTTCATCACCCTAACTCAGCATGCTGCCTAAGGACGTTGATAGATAGTTTCTGTTGAAAGACTAACCAGACCTGTTCTAGTCGTCTTTGCTCAGGAGATCTTGCAGCAATTCTATCTTCACCATGTGTTTCTTTCACATTCTATTCCCATTCAAATTATAAATGTAACATCGGCAAATAGTTGAATATGCACATAACGTATTTAACCATTTACTGACAGAAGGCATATTTGATTGATGATTAGCAGTATTGTTTGAGCCTTTGTGGCAACATTATCTCTGTACCCCCCACTCTAGTCAGTAAATTCCGGTATTCACAAAATCTGGTAAGGGAACAAAATCTCATATTCAAAACTCTCACAATCAGGTACTTTTCGGATTTCGAAAGGTTGAAAATATGGAACAGGCCGTACTGCTGGCTTTCCTGAAAAGAATAACCTACTGCGGATAACGTTTAAAAATTTGTTTGGTATCGTTTTGTTTTTTGCTTTATTCTTTTGTTGCTGTGTGCCGTAGGAGAAAGACCCCGATAAAAGAGTCTCTCTTTTTCTCTCACTATACCGATATCACATATTACAGCTGAGGTAGGCCAAAAAATGAATCGACTGTTGTATCAATATTGAAGATGGGAAGAAAAGATTAGATTGTCCGAACAGAAGATGCTACATTCTCTAAAAATTGTCAAACTCCAGTCAAAACCTAGAGTTGACTTTTTTGTTTTCCTACCGTAACAAAAACAATACAATAACCCTCGCCAAACATCGAAGAGGAAAAACTGATGTTCCCCCACCGTTATTCGAAATTTTAAAAAATGACTGATCGGTAGCTTTGTCTGTTACCAACTGAACTGAATCGGCAAATCTCACATGTTTATCAAACTTTATGTTATATATACAGAAGAGCTAATTTCATTCAAAATAATCTCTAATAATAACCAACCTCCACTCTATTAAAAAAATATTCTCAATAATTGTGTACTTATTCTGTGTACAGTACAGAAGTTGTAATCATCTTCAGCTGAGAGAGAGAGATTGAGAGAGAGACATAGGAGTTAAGTTTGACCCTGCAGCAAACAGTCGGGTTTTCCATTTTTTTCTTTTAACCACGTACCCTTAAACTATTCAAAATGAAATTAATGCCAAAAAAATCTCACATTTCGAAATCCATAGCCTGAAATCATTAAAAAAAAATTCCTCCGTCAAAAGAACGGCAAAATTAAAACAGAACAATGCTTGCGCAAGAACAACATTTGAGTTGGTCAACTGCATGGGGGTTAATAGTTAAAGCAAACAACTTTTAAAATTCTAAATACAATAGTTAATAAAAGAGCGAGATAGATAGATAGATAGATTGATAGATAGATAGATAGAGAGAGAGAGAGAGAGAGGAGAAACGCTTGTCTTGCAAATGTAGTTCAATCTGCAGGGACTTTTCTGTTCGGTTTATAAAGTCCAGTAAACAGCGAAGTTTGAAAATAAAGGATACGCTCCTCATAAGAATTGAACTTGCATCCAGGGAAGCCTAGTTACCCGTATGAGCTCTTCTGCTGCTTGGACTACAAGAGCTTTCGTGACTGGCAGAAGATCTAATCTTACCTCAAAAGCCACTCTTCATTCTTCTCCGATAGCTCAGCGCCATATTCATTATGATTTTTACACTAATAGTTTTTTGTTTTAGTAATCTTATTCTTGTTTTATCTTTTTTCATTAGATAAAGCACAGTCAAACATTTTCCATACTGGACCGTCCGACGCAATTTTCGTTTCTGGATATTTTCTGTTGGCTTGTGTGTGAAAAATATACAAAATCACTGATATTCCCTTCAAACTTTGCTTTTGTGGTCAAGGTAGTGATATTAATAAGAAACTGTTTTTTTACTTTATCTGATTAAAAATGTGAAAATAATCCCGTTGTCCCATTCAAATCAGGAGACTTCCAATCATCCCTGTCTTTGTTGAAAAAGCAATGTTTGAGAGAAATAATCGACACTTTCTATACTATAATATAATCAATCAGAAAATGACACTCATTACCGCAGAACAAAAACAGTTAAACATGTCTTGATAATCACTCAATAAAAACCGTTACGCGACCAATGTCTTTTGTTTGGGGTGATCAATTGAAGATTGGAAAAAAGTGGCGATCAATGAATGAATTACGTTTCTTGCCTCCTGTAGTTGTTTTTTCTCCAAATAGAATGAATTGAAAATATTTATTCAAGCAAACTATTCCCCCTTAGCTCCTGCACATCCTTCTGATTTTCTTTAATTGTAAGAACTGATAATTTGAAAAATTCAATTTGATTTCAACCCCAGATGCTCTTACCCTTGAAGAAAATATTCAGATTATTGAAAAAAATGGTAATGTTGGGCAGGTAAATCGGTAGGATGCGATAAATTCTTCATCTTGAACCAATTCAATTTGTTGAGTAACGTCAATTTTGCAAGATGAAGGTTAGTGTTACCAAACAACAAAATGATAGACTACTGTGGAGAGAAAAAGAGTACAATTCGTTATAGAAGTTCAGTCGCTTCTGACAAGAATAGCAACTCATTTGACTTTCGTTTTCTCTATTGAACACACGGCACCAAAAGTAGACTGTATCGGCGTCTGCAGGTGACAATGATGCAATGAACCGGGATATCTCAACAGCACATCATTTCAAAATCGATTACTTACAAACATATACTCTACTCAAAAGACATATACAAGAGAAAGACACACGCAAGTTTGTTCGTTTGAGGACATACAGAGTTGATGGTGCATATATGAGAAGAAATTATAATGAAAAATGACATATAGATGAAAGCAAGCATTGTTGAATCCATCCATTTTCCCATGGATTGATTTTTCAGTCCAACATGTTATCCATTGATATATAAATCATATATTGATTTGTTTTGAATGCAAAACCATGCGCTCCCGCACTCACATATACACACGCACGCCCATGCATCATATATATATATATATATATATATATATATATATATATATATATATATATATATATAGTTCTGTCTCGTTTGGTTTCGTTCACTGATCTCGATGATTATCGATCCGTTCATTCTGCCTAGATTTTATCTACATCTACTTATCTACCTCAGTCTGTTCATATCGATGTAGCTATTCTATAATTTCATTCATGAGTTTATCTATCAATCTGTCTACCTAAATCTCCCGCATCAATCCGTTCAAAGCTCTCGGTCTCTCTGTTCATCAACCTCTATCTCAGATAAACAATGTTCTGTTCATATCTCTTTCAGTTTGTTCGTATAAATCTCAGTCTTAGGTAAGTTGCAATCACATATCTAAATAGTTACACATCTTAATCCGATCAGAACTGGAAAGCACCCGGAGATCACATATCTCTGCCATTGCTGTACATTAGCTCAATGTGAAAAATTCCTGAATCCGTCATAAAATTCAATCATTGCTTCCTTAACAAACGGTCTACGAAATGTCATTGAAATTCATTGAAAATTTGGGGGGATAACGTATGGACAGGCAGTTTTGAAGACGGAATAACGGAAGAAAAGACACAGTGTAATACATATAACTCTCCAACATCTATGGCAGAGGGAAACTATCACAGTGTTTCATGAGTTTTCTCTCTATGAATTTATAAATCTATGCAATCATCCATATCACTTCGTTGAAACCCGCCAATCAATGTTTTTATCAATTTATATGTTTATAAAATCATTGACTTCATACCCGTCTGTGCATGCATATACGTTTGCATGTATGCACCTATCAATCTATCCTGCCGGTTATGACAGCTGAAGAATATTGTCTGGAGCATTTATGGGTCCGATTTTTTTTGCCCATATATTTCCTTCTTCTTAACCACATGAATAGATGAGAATAAAATTGTTTTGTGAGTTTCTCCTTCTATGTATTATGCGTTTCAGAGTTGAACATAAAAATAAATACATCGTGTATATACGCATGCACACACACACACACACACACACACACACACATATATATATATATATATATATATATATATATATATATATATAATTGCTCGAATTGCTTTTACCGTAGAAAATCGATTTTTAAATCCATATGTAGTATCGAATTCCAGATGGAACACATCCTTCATTTTTAGTGTTATTATTGCTACATGTTCCTTTTAAGAATTTTTGTTTTACGTGTATGTTCCTATGCAGAACATTGGTTGACTTCGTCTCTCCGAAAGTTCTATAGTATTCCGATACAGTTGAAAGTCTCCTCCTGTTCTACAAATAGCTTACTGACCCCTGATCTACAGCAAGTTTTCTTGCAATTATTGTAATTGATTATGATTATTATAGTCCTTATTTTTATATTGTTCAAACTAAAATTCTATTTTTTTCAATTTAAATGATAGCATATTATTGACACTGATACCCGTTCAAAATGATGTGGTGATTTATGTGTGGATTGACTCTCCAGCACAAGATCAGCTTTTCTCTCTGCCTATGATCACAATCACGCCCACGGCACTTCTGTTCAGGATTAGAATGTAGTATCTGTTCATAGAACTCGCTTGGGCTTTGCATCGGTGCAATACCGTGGCAAATGATGGCCCACCGAGGCTTGATATTGCTAAGGATTCGTTCAATGACCTCAAAAATTAATCTGCTCAGTATCGGTGGAACAATCCGGTCCAACCAAGCACCTTAAGCTGGGCTATAGTAAGTTTCTTCCTGACTCCTCCCCTCTGTGGCTGAAATCGTCTTACCGTATGCTCTAAAAAGGGATGAGTCAGGTTTGCCTTGACGCCTTCACGACACTAGTTGCGGGGACTGGAGCAATTTTTGCAGTTCCCATAACTGGAAACACACATTAAAAACGACCTTGTGTCACCTCTTCCTCTAGTGGGAAAGCAAGTATATACGGAATGTTGTATCCATGAGATCATTGAATAGTGATGAACATGCAATGAATAGATGAATAATTATATGTACGTGCATACATATATATATATATATCTATTCAAGATTATATATATATATATATATATATATATCCATATATATATATATATATATATATATATATATATATATATATATATATATATATATATATATCCAACGTATATTTATGAACGATTTTCAATATCAGGAGTTCACGGGTGTGAAACTTTCAAAGATTAAAAGAGAATTCATGGAAGGAAAAAAGAACATTTGCTCAGGATTTGAAAAAAACACAATGAAATGTCAAAATCAGTTTCATTCAAATGATTTAATTTCGAAGGTAAGGATATTTATGTTTGTCGAATTACGTTGAAACCTTTCTGACAACACAAAAAAAATTGGAAAAAGCTTGGTTGAAACCAGAATTCATTTGATACCACCTTCCTGTTTGTCGACATTCAGTTGAAAGAGAATAACCATTCTGCCGCCAGATCGAGTACAACAAATAGTAGGAGGATGTATCGTTTGATTTTCCTTTGTGGTGATTGGATGTGAGGTATGTAAGTCGAATAAACTAGCATGAGTCGATGTCTGTTCAGTAGCTGGCCCTGCTCCCGCGCACGAACTGAAGTTTTTCCGATCGTCCATGTGGTCACACAACTGAAGTGTAAACTCAAATTTTGTTAAAAAGTAGATATTTCAATTGATATTTCAGTTTAAAATCTTAATGCAATAAAAAGTTGTCCTACAATTTCATTGTGCGTATTTTTTTTCGGAACATACAGTGCCATTTTGGCTGACGCTGGTATTAAAAGTGTTAAATCATCACGTTGGCTATAGAAATAGTTTTCGATTAAAGGATCTCGTTAGAAAAGAAGTCGATCTATTAATAATAAAGGCGATAGTTAGACTGCCGCTTAATAATGGAGATTGGTTGAAAACCATATCGAGGCTGTCCGGAAATGATTTTTCCCTACATTATTACACAAGCAGGAAATTTGAAAGAAGCCGTAATGGAAGGAGAAATAGAAAGGCGAATTCATATTCAAAATGGCGAGCGTCTTTGTAATCTTGGCTCGGACCGAAAGAGATTGAGAAAAAAATTAGCATTTGATAAGAAAGAACTTTGTTTTAGGTTGTCGGTTGTGGAAGTTGAATATTCTTGCACACACGCATGCGTAGTAGACAAGTGTGTGAATGCAAAATGCATTGGTCAGAAGAACACATTTTAGTATTGGGGGTGTCTTTGCTCACTTAATGAAGATCTTTTTCCTGAATTTTGTTAAACGGAGTGTTTCAGTCATTATACGTGGTTTGGTCGGACTCTCTACCTAGTCAATGAGGCTCATTTCTCACAACGTTGCGGAAAGCCGGACATAAGTTGACAGCTAGAGAAGGACAAGGAGCGAGTGTTTGAACGACTAGTTTCCGCAATCCAGAACAAAGAACATCCGGAAAAAGGCCTGAGAATACACGGCCAAAGCATTCGGAAAAAATGAACAACATAGACGAGGAAAATAGTTCGACTAAATCACATACGATGAAGACGTTCTTTGCTTTGGCCATGAAAACCATTCTAAGTTGGAAAAAAAGGATTCTGGTTATTTAGGAAATGCATTCACTCAATATTCGATCAAGAGACACAGAATACACAGCCCGATTTTCACGATTTATTTTATTTTACTTCTTTTCATTTACTTACTTTCAGTAAAACTGCAGCTGTTCTGGTCACATTCTGCTTATTTTCAAGTAGAAAAGATACCACGAAGAAAAAAACCATCATGCAAACATCTTCCAAACGGCACATACCGATTAAGCTTAGGTTTACATGCACAGAGTATTTAAAACGCAAAGTTAGAACTGACGTCGCTCATTAGTTCATGAACACTGTCTTCCAAGTCAAAAGCCTTTTATTTCCATATCTCATATAAAAACGATTACTAGTGTGTTGCGTACCCTATGAAGTTTAGACTAAACGTTTCAGTACTGGTCTATGAGACTCGTTTACTAATCACTACGTGATTGGAAGGTTCCTTAATTTACTAAAATGAGTGTGAGAAAATGCTTTGTTTAGATTGATCACAAGATCACAATCATTGGGGGCAATGAGAATCGGAGTCACTACAATAGTAAAGGGTCACCAGGCTCCCAAGGTAATCATGATTATACGGCAGGCAACCTTTTAAAATATAATGTTTAAAAGCTTGTCAGTAGGTATGTACACGCGCAGCTGGATGTAAGTTGTTCATTCAGTTATCGGGTACCAACAGTGGTGGATTAAACATTATGCTGATTTGGTTTAAGCCTGGAATAACGGAGGGCGAGGGGTCATGAGCAAAAAAGGTAACTGTTTGGAATTGGCAAAATTAAACATTATGCTGATTTATCTAGTACCACCATTTTGAATTTGACCATTTTTGAATGGCTAAAAGTGGCTAAACTTAAAAAAAAATTCACTGTAAAAATGGAAGCAGAAACTATCAATATTTGAAACTGATGAACAATCGTAGCCACCGAAGATGACAGACACTTATGTCCTATTTATTTGTTTTTGTGTTTGTCCATGTGTTTGTTTGCTTCAGTGCTCTTGGCCAAACCGTTCTGTCAAGAGACTTGGAAATTTACATCAAGTATTTCTCTAGGCCACTTCTGAAAAAATTATTTATTTTCATTCTTGGAAGAAAGCTTATTGACCATTTTTTTTATCTTATTCTGCCAGACTTGATGGGTTTGCGCGATCATACCCATTTGTTCACAGACTTGAAAGTTGGCATAAGTACTCCACCAGAGCCCTTCTGAAATCATTCGTTTATATTTTTGGAACTTTTAGGAAACTTTTTTAAAGATACTTGGGGCCTTATTCTGATAGGTTTATCAATTTGCTTGTTTGTTACCAGCCATAATGTTTTGTCTACAGATCTGTAAATTGGCATATGGGCTTCACTACATACCATCTGAGAATATCTTTGGGATTTTTGGAAAAACAAGCTTTCTAAATTTGGTGGGAGAGGGGGGGGGGGCTTATTCTGAGTTTATTAATAACATCCGGGTCATGGAGAATCTAAATATTTTTAGATGTTTTCACTGTATTTTAGATGCTTTCCAGTGGAAAACGTCTGTGATGTCATGAATAGATTTTATTCTGATCATATTTGTTTTTCGGTTAAAATTCTTTACATGGCTCCAAATTTTAACGCTATAGTTGTGACTGTGATAGCAAGTATTTCATCAAATTAAATCCAACTAGAAACGATATGATATATTGCTATTGATTTGGGCAAGTGTTACGCTTGCAGATAGCAACATAAGATTCATTTTAAAACCTACCCACTAATCCAAACAATAGATATACCTACTAGCCCTAACCCAAACTCACCTACTAGCTCTATTCCTTGACGTACCTACTATTAGTAGGGAGTTTTAGTGTTAGGGTTGTAGGTAGGTTGCAGTCAGGGTTAGTATGTAGGATTAGGTTGTTAGTAGGTAGGTTTAGGCTTAAACCTAAACTAACAACCGACCCTAACTGCAAATTACCAACTGACCTTAACACTAACACTACCTACTAAACCTAACAACATGCCGAATTAGATCGAAAGAGAACAGAATTTTTAGATCGGAAATAAGGTTATTAGAGCGTCGATAAAAAATCTAGCCGCATTCAGCCATTCAAAATGGCCATAGTATCGATAACGATTACCTCCCCTGCAGAATATCGGTATAATGTTCATTCCTGTCAATTCCAAACGATTAAACACACGTGGATAATAAGGCAATACTTTTGCATATATACTATACATGTGGTACATTATACATGGTAAGACGATATTAGCTGCAGAGGGGATGAGTCAGGAAGAGGCTAACTATAGCCCAGCCTAGGGTGCTTGGTTGGTAGATAAGTTGTCCCTGGCTGCCAAGATAACGTGTGACTCATTCTTCAACCTGGCGGTTTGCAGTGTAGAAATGAATTATTCCCCCCTGAGGTGAAATGAATTCTCTTTATGAGTACGCTAAATGAATTCCCCACCAGAGGTCACTAATGATGCTGGTCTTTAATAACCTCCATTCATATCTTCCACGAAGAGCGTCTTCCGCTGTGCATTGACCGTCACACAAGCTGAAGATATAAAGTTCGATATTCGTTGGATAAGCCATAAATTGTGGTCACTTGCCACACCGAATGATCTTATTCACAGTCAATCGATATGTTTTTTCCAATTAAGTGATATTCATTTAAAATTCCAGAAATTATATCTATAACGCAGTCAGTGAAACGTATACGTTTTTTTATCCCTTTGTTGAGGGTATTAATTTCTGATTGCTTTAGGCACAAAAAGTATACAACATGTCAATTATACCCTTCAAACATTTTTGTGGCCAGAATAGTTACATTCATATGTTGTAGTTTTCCTTACTCTACGTAATGAAAAAATTGTTAATTATTCCATTGTCCAACTGAAAATAAATAGATTTTAAATTATCACTGCTCTGGTTGAAAAATCGAAATTTGAATGGAATAATTAACATTTTCTCTACATTTTTAGACATAATCAATCAGAAGATAATTATTATCCACGGACAAAAGCAAAAATAAATTCACCATTTCATTACTGGTATTGATGTGATCTATTTGCCCCTAAAGTCGTTCGCCTGTCATTGATGGAAGCTTATGTGATTCCTGAAATATCCCCAAAGTTATCAATGAATTTTAATTACATTCTGTGGAAGTGTGGGCCATGGGTATTCCAAAAATGTTAGGGAATATCCAGGAATCCTTTCCGATTAACTCAACATTGCGGCATGATACATTTTTTTTTTTGCTTTTTGATGTACAGCAATGTCGTTATAACCCAATTGTTTTGTTTTTAGTGAAAATAGCATTGGCGTAGGAATGCATGCTGTGGACGACTTTTAGTTTTCTTGCTATTTTTGCTATCTTTTATGGAATGGTTTGTAAATCCGTAGCAATCTTTTTAGGTGTATCCAAACTTCTCTACTACGTGCTTTTCGCTCGGTCTGTCAGTCAGTCTCATTTACCTTAAACAATAGAAATATGAAAGAAGGAAGACATACGACGACATTAAAAGAAATTTTTTTCAACAATTTTTTTACCAGCTACAAACGATGCAGTACAAGTTATTAAATTTAGTGCTTATTCATGCATAATCACCTTTCATAAACACCAACAGTTACATCAAAATTCATGCAAATACATCAGGAACTTTGATAGTTATTGTGAGGGGTTATGAAATTTTGGCGATATTATGTAGCGTGGACATATAAGTTCAACATCGTGAAGGTAATTGTGAATGGATCCTCTTGGAATTCATTCACTTCTTTCATGGCTTAATGTCCACCAAACCACAAGATTTCATAGAAGTTCATCTTGAACTACTCGAGATATTGCGTGGTTAGCAATTTCCACTGTTCTGGACGTCTTTTAAGGGTCAAAGGTCATTGTATCTACCACTAAGCTGGCAGTTTGCGATGGTTATCATGCCAAACTCTAAAGTAAAAATGTTCAGCAAGTCAAAAAACACAACAAGAATTTTTTCCAACCTAACGATACCCTTAAGTAGCCTGTCCCATGGAAATTCTATTCTAAGGTTCGGTTCTTGAAAGTGAATTGAATCACAATTATCAATCCCGAAAAAAACTACTCTCTTCTAAATGTTCCAAAATCACTTTTGCAAATTAATTTAGATTCATATTTTTCTATTTTTTTTCCTGAATTTTTAATCTGAATAAGAATATGCAAATACATCTGCTGTACAATTAATAATGAGTAGATTTCACATTATCACTGTCCTGGTCACAAAATCAAATTTTGAAGAGAACTATAGTCATTTTTCTATACTTTTATACTTTTTAAAGATTAGTAATCAGAAAATAACACTCTCAATCCAAAAACGAAAATTGAATTGCACGGTGTTTTGATAAAAAAAAAGCTGCATAATTGATACCACTCTAAAATTCAACATTATGTTGTTGTCAATTTCTAATAAAGAAAAATCAATCGTACGGGTCTTTTGCTACTGTAAAAACTCCCCACATCAGTGTCTCATACGTACGTGGTAAGGGTTGACGTAAAAATACCAGTATCCATTGATAGCACAAAAGTTCAGCTCAGTTATTCGATGTAATGTATGCCCACAGCTTACTGAGACAGTCTCTTGAGTTGCATCGTGCTGAGTGGATCGAGTGCGTATTTATTGATTTTTCTGCATCGTGAACGTAACTTTGGCGATTTTTCGAATCAAGCCACGATGGCAAATTCTTATGTCAAAATTCGTTGAATGCTAATGAATGCTGTCAACTGATCAATAGGATAACGAGTATCGGCCAGGATTACATATTTTCTTGATATTATAATCTGCTAGGAATGTTGAGGGTAGGGTCTTGGCAGACAAAAACATGGCTCTTGTCCATGCCACTAGTGTTGCGGAGACATTAGAGCAAGCTTGACTTGATTGCAGAACGAGCCCTGAGCAAACTTGACATGGCTTGTCATTTTTATGCAGATATCACCATGATTCTGTAAACCTTTATTGAGAATAGTATCGCAGCTGCGTCTAGCTGGTCAAAACCACCGGGCGACAGGAGCAGCTAAAGGACAGTCAGGATTCGGTTAATTTCCGACTGACATTTGCATCACGTTTGCCACTCAAAGACGTACGTTTTTCTTTTCATAGTCTAGGATTGAAAAGCCTTTTTAATCAGTCATTGCTTCAGCGATCCTATCAAGCAGAAATGACAGAAATGCTCTTTAAAATCTGTCATGGTAGCTTGAAAAGAAAAAAAAATCATAGTTGAAGAGAAAGGGACAGCTGTTATATTTCGTTATCTTTGGATTATTCTTTGTGTTCTTTCATTTCACCGACCCCCGCTCCCATTCTGCTTTTTGTAATTTAACACCCCAGACTGTTTTTTGTTAGTATCGAACTTCTGGAACGCTTCCTCGTGCAATTAAGAAGTGCATTACTGAAAGATCAACTGTGTATACAGATTGTTGGCGGGGTTGCTCCACCGATAAGGTGAATGCAGTGAACTATGGAACCCTTGGATAGGAGATTACACAGGAAAAGTGGAACGGATGAAAATGTCGGCAAAATGGACGAACCAAATGCTATGGTGGCCTACACACCGAGTTGCCAACTCAAATAGTATGGATGCACTAGTTTGACTGCCAATAGTTGATAAAATAATAACCAATAAATCAATAATAATAATAATAATAATAATAATAATAATAACAATAATAACAACAACAACAACAACAATAATAATAATAATAATAATAATAATAATAACTTGAATAAACATTTTGAAAAATTGCTAAAAATATCGGAAATGGCTAAACACGCATCATGAAAGTAGTTAAATGTGGCCAATATGCCCGTGCAAACATTTTCGTTGCAAAAACAAGAAACGCTCTTGATTTAGCGTAAAAAGCAGTAAATTAGCAACACTGAACAAATAAGAAATAGAAATATACACTTCATCCACTCAACACGATGCTACTCGGCAGATTGACACAATAGGTCTCAAGCAGAGGTTTCCTAGCTACACATTCAATTACTAAGACCGATCCCTGTATTATCGATGCGTTTTGAGGATGATTTGAATCCCACTTCAAGTTTTACGAAATATCTTTCTCATTATTTATTTGGTATTTTACGATTTTGTGTTTGCCCAGTTTTGCCACCATTGACGCCTAATTACTCATTTTATTATCTATTAATAGTTCTCCTAGGTCGATGTTGGAAACCATTTTAAGTTCATATATAACTGTTACGACAGGGTTTTATTCTGGGAAATTAGCTGGGGAATCAAATACGCTTCTGCGCATGCGTCGATCAATTGACCAATAGATTGATAGGAATGGGAAGACTGCAATAGATAGATGGATAGATAGATAGGTAAATAGATAGATAGATGGATAGGTTTGGTTAGTCATTCAATAAAAAATGTCACGTAACCATATATATATATATATATATATATATATATATATATATATATATATATATACATATATATATATATATATATATATATATATATATTACACTAAACGAGGCTATTCACCAGAATTCACAAATAACCAAATGATAAAAACCACTACAATACGTAGAGAAGGAACCCTTGTATTCTTTTACGAAAATAAACCCGACCACATACCAAGCAACAAATAAATGATCCAATGAGGATCTTCATTGTTTGTGTAGCAAGTTTTCCAAGATTTAAATCATTTTGTTTTGGATTGTGTTTGGTTTTCAAATTCCATCTTGCTGCAACTAGAATGCGAAGACAGCTCGTACGTTTGCGTATCAGTATAGCATGAATTCATTCATAGCTTCTCGATGTATTCCTGCAGTATCCCCAAGAAAACTTAACGAAGTATCCTCTTTAATACCCGATACTAAAATCTTCAAATGTACTTTAAAACACCTTAGATCGAATGTCAAATTTTGCATCATTTCAGCAAGATAGTAGTTGGTTTTCAAGTGACGATTTCATCTTATTCAGTCTTTTAAAGTCCGTCGTTGGGCACAGACTTTCCTCTGAATTTGCCACAATTCCCTATCATGGGCATCGCGGAGCCAGTATTTTCTGAATCCGTCAAATTCATCTCTCCATCTTGTGTTCCGTCGGCCTCGGTTTCTTTTATGATCCCTGGGGATCCATATTGTGAGACGTTATGTCCATCGGTTGTCTTTCATTCTTGCAACATGGCCTGCCCATTCCCATTTGAGTTTTTTAAATAGTTTCTATGATGTCACGAACACCTGTTTTCTCCCTTATATACTCTGCTGTCTTGTGATCTCTCCATGTAAGGATGAGCATGATTCTTTCGTGCGCACGTTATATACTTCTCAGTTTGCAGGCCTGTCTCTTGGTTAGGTTCCATGTTCCAGCTCCATAAGTGACTATCGGGAGAATGCATTGGTTATATACTCTCCTTTTTAGGATTATTGGGATCATCTGATTCTTGAAAATTGAGCTTGCTCTGCCGAAGGCTTGCCATCCCAAAGCGATTCTTTGCTTGATTTCCTCCTCTTTTGAGGGTCTCATGGAGATTCGTTGTCCTAGGTAGATATAGTGGTCTATCTTGCTGAGTTTTGCATTTTTTATCTTAACAGTTATGTTCTTATTCTCAACATGATTATTGCAACTGATTTTCGTTTTTCTGAAGTTCATGTGTCGGCCTACTTTTTTGCTTTCTTTGTTTAGATCGTCTAGTATTAGTTGGGGGTCGTGTAGGTGCTCTGCGACAAGGACGATGTCGTCTGCAAATCTAAGGTTACCATGTTTTAAATACGAATGATTCTTGTGCACATATGTTTTATCAAACTCTTCTTCCTTAAAAGCTCCTGAAGTATCACAGTCTCAGCGTCTGTCCTCACCCAAAAAGAGACAAAAATTCATGCACACTGTTTTTTTTTTCTTTTAGCCATTGCTAAAATCACTAAACGTGCTTGCAAACACCAGAAAAACGGCTCAGTAAAAATGTCAACACAGCACCTTGGAACATGGCAGATTGGATCGGAATAATGTCAACCTGTTACACTTACCAACTGAATGTACTATTACATCCAGTCGGTGCACCACAATCCAATTCATGTTTTTCTTTGGAGAGAGTGGGTACCTACTCATATAATGATTTAAAACTGTTCGACATATTCTGAAAAAAGTCAGGGAAGATTTTGTATGAGTGTCAGGATCTTTATAACAAATTTTGGGGCGCAACCCAGGGACACATCCCAACGGCATTATAATCCTTAAATGGAGATTGATGAGTTTTGTTTCGGCTACTAATTAACTGACAGCTAGATTAGCGGCGGATTGGACTTCCCTCGGGATTACCCATTAAGGAAAATGATGTCATCTAGCCACCCGAAACGAGCCAATCAATTATCACTGGATGGAATTGGTTTCAAATCGACAAATGCCAAGTTTTTTCAGGGGCTGTATGAGGAACACAATTATCAATATTCTCCACTTGAAAATGAGAACGAGTCTGGTTAGTCGCCAGATAGAAAAATGTTACGTGATTAACGTCTTTGATTAATTAAAAAAATGTTATCAAGTGTGATCAATGGATTAGTTACTACACGTGCCTTTTCAAATTGCGAGAGAAAACCCCCAGACAAACGTGAACACTACCGAACACAAATAATGGGGCAATTTAGCGTGAACGTACCTTGTAAATTGAACCCACCATTAACTGAATTGTTATTTCCGGACTTGATAAAGAGTGAATGTTTAGTAGGATAGCACCATTTCTGTGGCCCGAGCGCTGCACATAGATAGATAGATAGATAGATAGATAGATAGCCAGAAAGCCAAAAACTCATGTTGACAGTCTTGATGACAGTTTTGGTTGACTTTTTCTATTATTAAAAAGAATTCCTAACGGTTGTAATAGTTCTGTATTACCTCGGTTATCTTTCTAGATCCATTCCTAAAAATCTAGCGCTAAGCGGAACAACGCAGTATGGAATAATTATAACACATCACAGATAGAGATTCTGCCAGTAATCTTTCCAAAATATATGATTTTGTTTAACCTCACAACATGGAATGGATTAATGTCGTGTATTTCAGCCGGAAGCAACTTTTCTGAGCTGATGAAATATCATTAGTTGTCGATGTACATCTTACATGATAAATTATTATAAATGTGCATGCGTTTAGTCTCATACACATGACACATAAATCAAAGTATACATTATACATGCAGTTATTTCAGAGAGTTTCTTTTATCATTATACATTTCGGAGATTTAATATGACTCAATCTATCAGGAAAATTATTCTTAGTATTCAGTTTCATTCAAACCTGCTGTAGTCAAATATTGCCGCAATATTCTTTGTCTACGAACACTGTTAAGTTTAATACGATATTTGATCGCCTATATGCATATCTATTATCATAGGTTATTCTAGTCTGAAGATGTGCTAACGAATTTTACCGTAGCATGTTGGTGAAGTCTGTTCTTCAGTCGTAAATCATGTTTACGTAAGGGCGGCTCGTCATATTTCAAATAAACAAAAAAAAAATGTATTATGATATCAAAGTTTGAATCAATAAATTGTAGCCTCTGAAAGTAATTAGCTGACTTGTAATCTGAAATGTCCCTGTATCATAATAATATTACTTATAGATTTGTTAAGTACACACATAAAATAATCTTTAAAATATGTATCCGAGAACTACTTATTTTACGATTTTTATAGTATTAGTTAAGTCATATTCATATACGAACGCAGAAACTTGAATGTAGTTATGCATCATCATCATTAGCAGCAGCACCAGCAGCAGTAGCAGCGCCCCTTGGATATAGACCTACCCCATTTTTTATCAGAGCGTTTCAAAGCCAATACCTTCTGATCTTGTCTAGTTCGTTACCCGACCACAGTTTCACATATGATCTCTGATGATCCAACGTTGTCCATTGGTTGTCTGCCATTCTTGCAGCATAACCAACATTTGAGTTTCTATATGGATTCAATGATATTCCTGACTCCCGTTTCTCTCCATCATCATCATCATCATCATCATCATTCTTTAAACGTCCGTCTTCGGACATAGACCTTCCCTAGGATTCGCCACAATTCTCTATCATGGGCGTTGCGGAGCCAGTATTTTCTAAATTTGTTCAGTTCATCTCTCCATCTTGTATTCTGTCGGCCTTGGTTTCGCCTGTGATTTCTGGGGATCCATGTTATGAGTTGTGATGTCCATCGGTTGTCTGTCACTCTTACGACATGGACTGCCCATTGCCATTTAAGTTTCCAATAGTTTCTATGATGTTTCAGACTCCCCTTTACTTCCTGATATACTCTGATGTCTTATGGTCTCTCCATGTAAGGTTGAGCATATTTTTCTCATGCACGCGTTGCATGCTTCTCAGTTTGTGGGTTTGTCTTTTTGTTAGGTTCCATGTTTCAGCTCCAGAAGTGTCCATCGAGGGAATGAATATTGAGCATGATTCTTTCATATTCTTAGTTTGAAGGTCAATTTGTTGGCCAGGTTCCATGTTCAAGCTCCATAAGTGACTATCTCCTGATGACTTTTTTGTTTGTAGACTTCTATTCTAAAACTAAAGGGATTTTCTTGTTTTTGGAGGTTGGACTCACTGTAACGAAAATTTGCCATTCCAGAGTGATTCTTTGCTTAATTTCTTCTTTTTTTTTTAACGATCCATGGATATTTGTAGTCTTACAAGTAGTTGTTTTACTGTTGGACTAAAATTAACGTTAAGCTTGTTCAAATGTATACATATATGTATATATGTATATATATATGTATATATATATATATATGTGTATGTTTGTGTGTACTTCACTGTACCTGGTTGGACACTCAGGAATATCTCTCGAGCAACGTATTTTAGCATCATGCTGTATTGGTGATAATCAATTTAAAAATTGGAAAAAAGGGTGATCTATGAAAAAGTTAACTGTCTTGTCTTTCTTTTAGCAGTGATCATTACAAAGTCTGAATAAAACAAAAACAAACAGCATAAATACAGCCAGGTACAAACTTATTGACCAATTTAGCATGAACTCACATTGTAAATTCCAGCTTTACAATAAAACCGATTCAGGGGAATCTAAAAATTAAAGAAGCATTTACTTGATATAATAGGGAGTAGATGATTGAATTATCAGCCCTCTAGCTCAAACTTTGCACTGTATACGTGTGATACATACATGCATATGTATTATAGCCAGCCAACTCCAAAACTGAAGATGCCCATGTTTACAGTTTTGGTGACAGTTTTGACTGATGGTCTCGAATAGAGTGAATTTTCTGTTTCTCAGTTCGTGACGGTGGACTCTCCCACTGATATATAACAATTTTGCCGATGAAAATATCTCCTACCCACCAATTAGAACAATAGACTCATCCAATGAGAAGAATTCAGTTAGTTCTTTGAGAAAGAATTCAAGTATATCCATTATTTTTTGTGGGTATTGACTAATTTCTGACTGGATCCTTGAAACATGGCATCATCAATATATATAGATTTTTTTTACCTTCATCTTTCGAATTCCTCTTGTTGTTTTTTTTTAAGTAAACGTGGCAACCGTTGTACCATGTGGTCACCTACAGGTTATTGCCATGTATGAGGAGGGTTGGTAATGTTTGGACAAGGGCCAAACATTAAACGCTTTATTTATAACTAACCAGACTTGTTCAAATATAGAACCGAGATGAAACCAACAATCCAAAAATAATATATGTATGTTTGGGATGAACTAATACATAAAACAATTTAAGCATAGAATATAAAAATATCGAGAAACCTCCGTCAACTGCACTGATGCCAACGAAAGACATGAATGAACGTTTCAGAGCTAATAATCTAAGGCTTGTAAAGCCATTCATGGGCCTCATATTTCCGGAAGACCTGTTTCAATAGGCAAGCCACACTTATTTTGCCTTGATTTTGCTCGCATGGATATATGATTTCTTTTTAAAGAAATGCCCCTACGCTGGCAGCACTCCTAGTTGTTCGATATACCACAAGTTTCCCTGCCTGGAGGTTCGTGATATATGAAATCGATCCTGATTGGGTGATGAGAAGAGATAGATTCATGCCATTCCTAAGGGCACTAGTACGAAGTGAACACAGATATCACACGGGGTTCGAACTCGGCTTGCCGATTCCATTTATTGAACTACAAACCGGCACTTCCTTCCATATGAATACATACACACCCGCTTTTGGCAGCGTTGCAATATTAGTAAAAACAGAGGCAAACAGTCCAAAAAATATCAATTATTGTAACGAGAATTTGATTTGATTATAGCAAGACTAATTGAATCTTTTTCAACTGGAATTTAATGATGGAATAAAAATTGTGACTTGTGACTCGAAGAACAATAAATAATCGACAAATATGAACACAAATTAGTAGTGACTAACAACAACAACACCAACATTAATAATAATAATAATAATAATGATAATAATAATAATAATATGGAGAGAAATAATGCAATGTAGTACAGTCATAATTAGGAGAAAATAATTATGCCATTGATAATAATTAGAAAAACTTAAAGAAATAATAATTGAAAGACAAATGAAAATAAGAAATTAGGGGTAGATTATTCAGTGATAATATCTGGTCTGGTTAGTCACACAATAAAAACTGTCACGTGACCAACATCTTTTAGCAGCGTGCCGTTTTTGGAGTGATCAATGAATTAATTACATCTCCAGCCTTTCGTTGAACAGAGATCCCCAAAAAGCCAATCGAAGGGACCAATTAAGCATGAATTTGCAGTATAAACTGACCCCTGACTAGATACCTATTTGGGTTGGGATTGAAAAGTTAACAAAAAAAGAAACTTCGTAACGCAAAATAAAGAGTAAATATTTTAAAATATTTTCCCCATTCTAGCTCTAGTACGTGCGACCGATACACAGTCAGCGAGCCAGTCTCACTTGAAAACTAAAGAAACTTATGTTGATGTTGACAATAATGCTGTTGACAGTTTTAGTTTACGGTTTTTAATAGATAAAGCTTCTGAATTATGGTTTTGTAATAGATAAAACCCCTGAATGTGACTTGAAGTTGGGACGCTGATTAGATTTATTGCTAATTAGTTACAGAGAGCAATAAAAGATAAAAAAAAACCCCGAAACAAACAAGAATCAATATTTCATTATGAATAACGATGATGATAAGGAGCGTGAGAAAGAAGATAATATAAAAAACACCGATGATGATGATGCATAGTGATAATTATTACTACTACTGTGGAAAATCTTCCCGAATATTTTTACAACTACTTAAATTTCGCTGATTGCTTTCCTCGAAAATTCAATACGGACATTAATGGGTTAAAACTCGTTGTCGTTTCGCTGCAAGCGAATTCTCTACATAATCAGTGACAAATTATTATAATTTTTTTTCTCCTGTTTTCATCTTCAACAATTTATTAGATTTCCCTCTTAAAATACTTTTCTTTTCGTGCAAATAAAATTGCGACTTGCTTAAGGGCGCGCGAAAAAGAACACTGAAAAAAAACAACAAAAAAACAAACATGGCCGACATTTTTATTTGCGAAAACAGAATCAAGATGGCGATATGAGATAGAGTGGTAAACTGTCGATTACAGCTGCTCGTTTATTTATCTAGGAATGGCCCGATTTTTATTTCTTTTTTATGACGACATCAATCTGTAAAATCTTCTAAATGATTTTTTTCTCAACGCTTTGTGTCCTGATTTTTTAAATCTTAAACTTTCAGTGATTTTTCCGATTTATATGTGAAGACCATATAAAGATAACTAACATTGTTAGATGAAGAAAGATTCAGGCAAACACTAATTTTTGTTGTAAAATAAAAACTGGACATACAAGTGCAGGTTTAGAAAATAATCGATAAAACATGTGTTACTTGAAAGTATCGTTAATACATAAAAGATTGACACACGCTTTGAATACATTTTCACCCATTTTATGTTTCAGTACTTGTCTATCAAACATAAAAGGAATTGTGATCCATTCTTTCCTCTAGTATGAAAGGCAGAAGAGTATGAAAGTATGTACGAATATTGAAAACCATCTCGTCAATATGCATAACACGTAAAGTGTTCAGTAAATGAGTGAAACGTGGAAACTAACCAAAAAACTTGGAAACCAACTTAGAAAAGACTGATCAATAGAAAGAGCAATGCTAGGAATAACTCTAACAGATTGAAATAGGACAATGTGGATAAGAGACCACACTAAGGTTATATATATCATAAAAATGACCAAGCGACAAAAGATGGAGGGCAACTAAACATGGAAGGACGGATGACAGAGAAAGGTGATTGTTAGTAGAACGATGCCCAAGGGATAACAAGTAAGAGAATTGGAAATTTTAACATTTATATTCTACAAACCGGATATCGTTGATTCTTATCGGCTGAACTGAAATAAAATCAGTCAGATTTTACTGAAAATGACTATTTTCGCAAACCTCTCTTAGCAGTCAGTATAAATGGGCATTCGTAAAAAAAAGAAATTGATAAATATGTATGAGCCGATCATCTCATTCTGTCCATAGATACAGTTCAGTGTCCAATGGTAAGAGTAATGCTACTTTGAAGTGGCTGCCCTATCGGTTGCTAGTTCGATTCTGCAGCAGCCCTATTTCCCCTGATTACTTTACGTCGTGTAAATCAAGTTATACATTAACTATTACATTATATATATATATATATATATATATATATATATATATATATATATATATATATATATATATATATATATATATATATATATATATATATCAGTTTGTTTACATTCATCTATTTATGTCCCAATATATTTCTATTCATTGATTTAACCTTTCCGTCTTCCCTTGTTTCTTTCTGCTCCAATGCAGGGCATTTTCGAACATAATTATCGATCTGAAAATATCTGACAGTTTAATAAGTCCAATCATTTTTATTTATTAACTTATTTATCTATTCATTTCATATTACCCGATTATTCATTTTTTTTTTTTTTGCTTTCAGCTACATATTCAGTCTGTTAACATTGATTTAAAACTAAAAACAAAACACGAAGAGCAAAATCATAATTAACATTTACTAATCTTGACTTTGGAATTGCCGGTGGCCAATGTGTTAGCAATGCGGAAATTGGACTTGGTTAACTGAGTTCAAACTCTGACTGAGACTGAAAACTGTCACGATGCCCTTCAGAAAAGCATGAATCCGTCTCCCACAGAGTATGGTCTAACGACGTCAACGGCAAATCTCAGAAAAATAGCCAAAACTGCGAGATTTATGATATGAGAGTCTTGGTAGGGACGGCTGAACTCGTAGCCAGATAAAGGAGACTACTTCATTTTTTTTCTTTTTCGACAAAACTAGACAGATCTATGGATGCCAAAATGTTTTAGTTCAGATCAAATTTGAATCAGTTCATAGCATTCAAAAGAAAGGAAGAGTGGGCGAAGAGAGAGGAATGTTTTTTAAAGTCACACTACGACGTATTATTACATCAAATCTCGAAATAAGGAATGAAAATTGGAAGAAGGATAAAAAGAAAGAAATTCGTTTTACCATTATAAAACAAGAAATATTTCCAGTAGATCAAGTGATATTTCATTAATATAAAATCTCAACATCGAAGTCATATTTAATTTATTGATATGTAATATGTTATATATATATATATATATATATATATATATATATATATATATATATATATATATATATAAGAAATACAGAAAAATCTAATTGTTATAATAAGATGTGTTAGACTCAATCTCATTTCTCCTTTCTAGATATTAAGTAAAGAAAGATCATAAGAAGTGCATCTATGGTCTGACTGTCATTGTGCTGAAATGCATTATACAAAAAACTATAATCCAGCTCTCGATGCAACGATCAAAATAATGCATTTGCTGCTAACATCATTTTTTTAACGATACGCTAAAAATAACTACAAACGTGGGAGTAAAGTATATTTTTATTTATACATGATTCGATTTTGATATATCTCAATCTAACGTTAATTAATTTGCTGATGCTTGTATTTCTATAGTCGCAATAAAATATTGAACAATCAGTGCATCTATTGTATCCATCTGTCATATCTATTGATTTGATCTAAGTTAGTTTGAAGGCCACAGACCAGGCATATTATTTTTGTTTATGTTTATGTCTAGATTGAATGAGTTTACATATTGTCCAAATATTTGGGATACTGCGATTTCGACCATACTTTTGGACATAATCCGGATGCGGCGAGGCAGCAGACGGAAATCTAGGAAGAGGACTTTGCTGACTGTCTCAAAAAGTGGAAGGGGACGCTGAGATAGAAATGTGAATTCTCGAGAGGGGAATTTAGAGAGGATTAAGGTTCAATTATCTTAGATAACATACTTTCATGTTAATGATTATGGTTCGATACTTTCCGGACAGAAGCCGTATAGTAAATGTAACATCTGTATGACAGGTTCATTTGTTTGTTATGTCTGAGCATATATGCAAAAAAGAACATATATATATATATGTGTGTGTGTGTGTGTGTGTGTGTGTGTGTGTGAGTGTGTGTGGGTGCCCATGCTTGTGTGTGTATTATTTGGATGAAAAGATCAGACAATATTAAAGTATAATGACATTTAAAAATTCAATTGGACATGTGTCACCATTGTTTTTCAATATCATTTCTTATGAGACGCAATGGCAAATCACGTAAAATAATTTCTCCTGAATGTCATGATATCATACGTTAATGAAATTATATGAAAATATGCATGCATCGTTGAACACCTCACATACAAAATGGCGATGTGCTTGGGGTTCAGTTGGTTTCCTTTTTCTTCTCATTGCACTTCACAAAGAAATCGTTATCAGCTACACCACAGCAGAAAACGAAATATGTCGCGTTCAAAGTGAGATTTTTAAACGAAAAATAAATCACAAAAAAGTCTTGGAAACTGGTGTTTGTAGTATTTAATATTCTAAAAACAGGAGTATGACATACATTTACAGTCTTAAACCTCTCTTGCATAAATACACATTAGCCATACGTACAGTTTGATTCAATATTATATTATATCCATTCAAAAGACAGCAACATTATTTAAATTGAACACCCACTAAAAAAACAACAAAAAGAAACAAAAATTATCAAGTAGTAGTCGTAAATTCAGGACTTCTACCGCGGATCCTTTTTGACAAATGGAATACAGGATTAGTTATGAAGAAGAAAGATGTATTTTTCTTATTTCAATTATGGACTGTTCTAAAAAATACACCATATTTTCCAAGTATTCTATTAATTGTATTGTTTTTGTTTTTTTACTTCAAAGACGGTTTTTCGACCATCTCAGTTAGTCTAGAATATAATATCAGCTGTAACCCCTTGTCTGGTGATATATTTAATCCTTTGTAGTAAATATCTAGCCAACATTCTTGTGCAAAGGGTTCGGCCACCACCATAGAGGAAACGGTGCCAAACTTAGCATCCTTACCAATGAGGCAACATGAAATATCAGCAACATGAAGATTAGTCAATCTTGTGTCTCAAAATTTCTGGGAAGTATAAAGAATGAAGTGGCACTTGTTCCGAAGAGGCACACTAGGCTTCTAAGTTTGAGCACTCTTATACAAGACCGACATTTGATGATTATTTACAAAAAAGACAAAGTCACCTCTTTGTTCATTTTGGAACGGACATGGAATATTAAATGCAGCCAGTTCAATATTAGACGGAGACTGGAATAATTTGGACTTGTAAGTTCTCGTAAGATTAAGAAACTCCCCTAACTAATAAAAACAAAAACAAATACAAGCCTGATTAGACTTTTGAGAGAAAACGATACAAGTTGTGGACGCTAAATTGGAGAAAAGTAATTTTCAGTGATGAATGCAACCTCCCATGTACTCCTAGTGGTAACCATTATATTTAGGAGAAAGAATCTGAAAGATTTGCAAACTTTGTATCAAAACACTCCGTAAAATTTCCTTCGTCAATAGTGGTACGGGGTTGCATATCACCAGACAGCAAGAGTGATCTACGTATCATTGAAGGTCAGATGAAGACAATGACTTACTTAGAGGTTTTAGATGGGTTAACTCTTACCTTTCAAACAACGCTACTGAATTCAAGAAATCGGATATTTCAGATAATGCCTCTGTCATATTGCATACTCCGTTTCAAATTGGTTTTCCAGGAAACAAATACAACAGAAAACGTTTAGGGAAACTCAAAAATGCTTCAGGCAGAGAATTGAAAAATGAAAAGATGTCTCGAGACGTTTTAATAGCAACGATTCAGTCTACCTGGAAAACTCTAGAAACACCTGAATACATTCATCCCTTAAGAGTCGAGGCCTAAAAAGATTGAAGCAACATTACACGCAAAAGGAGGGAGCACAAAATATTGACGATATCAAATCTCATTGTCAAAATGAGAGACATTTTCACTTCTAGCGTGGGCTTTACTAAAATATGAAATATGATATATTCTTGGAACAGTCCATTATTACGATCAATGTATTTTATCAAATGATTATTCCGAAAAGAAGATTATGTGCCTAGTTTGTGGTACTGAATTTACGATCACTGCTTAATTTAAAAAAAAAAGTCGATTATAATGTTGCTGTCTTCTATAATGGATATGATATAATTTGAAATTGAGCTGTATATATTTGTCAATAAACAAGAAAAAAATGGACAAAAAAGTTGATTAGATAATGTTTGTCCGTTGTTTTCATTATCAGATATGAAAAACCTCTGCAGAGATATCGTGTAAAAACAATGTGCAGGTGAACAAATTTAATCACGCTAAATAATATTTCTTGGTACATAAATGTTGGATATCCTATTAAATCATTATAACATCATCGTGTATATCTATCTATTTATCCTTATCTATCTATCTATCTATCTATTTATAGTTACAGGTGGCCCGATACGCTCGTTGTTAAGGCCAAATCGTGTATCTAGCACAGCGCAGGTGAACAACTTAAATTACGATAAAAAAAGCAACTAATCGGTTGCTGACACACATACACGCACACAAGCACACACACACACACACACACACACACACACACACACACACACACACACAAATATGTATGTATATATATATATATACATATATATATATATGTAATCGAATCTCGCCATTTCTTGTAACGGTTGCGATTTCTTTGGACAGTGTTGTAATAAAACATACCTAATGATATGAATATACGCTTAGCACAATGCAAGCTAATATATATATATATATATATATATATATATATATATATATATATATATATATAATATAGCGACTATGTCAATACTACATAGAACTTTTGATGACTAAAAGCATCTGTAAATGTGTTTCAGTTTATTACGTAATATGTTATCCCATAAAATACATGTTGTTTAAATGAACTCCAAAGAGTTGGATTCAATGGAGGGGCTGCAATCGCTAAACCCTTGCTTTTGCAAATCAACGTTGAAGGTCGTAAAAGGAGATGAAATGACAATGGGAATTAGGAAATAGACCAGTGGATGAATATGATCTACTCAAATGAATCATCATTCATTTTATTTCTATGTTTTGGAAGCAGCTTAATAAAGGTAATGATCCTGACCATTTCTCTACAACATTTAGTCATGATTTGTGATCTTCTGGAAGGCAATATTTTGGATTTCTCTTATTCCAGCTTCAGCACTGCATGACAAGATGAACTTCCTGAACTATCTGTCAATTCTAGGTGACCAATTGCATCCCATGGAGCAAACAATCTTTCCCAAGGGTGGCACCGTCATTCAGGATGATAATGCACCCATTCACACTAGAGTTATTATAAACTGGTTTGGAATGAATGGGAGTTCAACTATTGAATTGGTCTCTACAATCACTAGATCAGAATATAATCTGGCATTTGTGGTGTCAACTGGAGCAGCAATAAAGGGATTTATTCCTTTCACCAGGTTCCCTCAAGAAGCTGGAATAGGTTGTGCTTGAGGAATAGCTCAAAATTCCTCTAGACATTGTAAAAAGCTGCATGAACCATTTTTTTGATGTATCGATGATGTTACTTATGCTAAAGGAGGGATAATTCCATATTCAAAATATTCAAAAATTTATGTTAAAATTGGTTAAGATAGTGTTTCGATTACTCTTCAACCCCCCCTATATATATATACACGCATATACACACACATATACAAGTGTGCAATAGGGAATGAGACCAACTCAAGAGTTGTTGATTAATTAATGCACAAATTAACTAATAAGTATGCTATACATGTTTTAGGAAGGGTTCCGATCATGTGCGTACCTTTTAGTGATTAAAAAGTTGGGTTTTCATAGGAAAATTGTAACATGAAATGTTTTGCGTTGGAAGCAAAATGGAAATAAAAGTGAGGATTCGTAGGAGGTCATAGTGGTGCGTCTGGACTATGTTATGGACGTGAAAGAATCTGTGATTTTGGTTGACTATTTATTCAGGATGTAGTAACAACACTTATTCGTAGATTATTGGTAATACTGGTCAAGGGAGGTAAGCAATCTTAAGAATTGATTGTCATAGTTTACGGGAATCTTGATTATGGTTCTGTGCTGAGCTACTTGGGAACTTAGTAAAGTTAGGTTGGAGAGTTTTAAGCTCATTTTAACGGACTCAGCACTCAATTCAACAACTCTAACCACACTGAGCTCTCACCTCATACTCTATGCCTAGCGAATCACTATCTATAAATTTGCACCCAATTCTACACTTCCAAAGCCAATAAATGTGCATCCAAAATCCCTTAATATACTGCTACTTATATAACCCTCAACAGCCCTATCAATGTAATCTCTACCATGCTTATAAATAATTAATGTTACAAATCTATCTTACCCTATCCGTACCTAACTCTTCTTTTTTGTATATCGAACATTGGTAAAGCCACACAGAGTCACGTAAACCCTTACCTACACTTATATATGTATACAATTATCGTCACATTATTTTCTGGTGTGACACAAAAATATTCTCCTCTTCAGCATCAAAATGTACACAGCATATTTTTTCTCTATGAACCACTGAGAACATTTTTATCTGAAAAGATGGTCGGCCTCGTCGAAATGCATCAAACTACGCACTCAGAATTATGATAAAAAAGAATTGAGATGAATTACCTATCTCCCGGGTTTTTCTCTTTACCTTCCAATGAACGCTTGAGTGTTACATTTTGTTGACTTCACAGTTCACTTGAACTATAATTTCCACTCCTAAGCCCACCGACAAAAAACGCACACGAGAAGAGTATGCAAGATTAAACCTACAATTTTTGATGTTCACTTCTGTGAACTTGAAGTTAAAAAACTTAGGATATGAGGGACCGGTAAGTTCAAGCATAAACTACCCACCCGTCTAAACTGGAAAATGATATAAATGCATCAGTTCTGTTAGAAATCTACTCACGCAAAGTTCAGCCCCGTTGTAGACTCAAATAGGCTAAGATAGACTAGCCCAGCTTACACCCTGTCACTACTCCAACACACCCGGATCGACCATGTGAATAACATAGCTAAAAAAAAGAAACAGCAATATATATATATATATATATATATATATATATATATATATATATATATATATATATATATATATATATCCCTGAAACTTTGTATCCAGCGTTGCGAATACCCATGCCTGCCTACTCACCAAGGGGAGATGGAATGGGTGTTATGGACTGGTGAATCTGTAAGGGCACTAACAATGACACCAGCAGTAACCAATTCATCTGATTCCCTCCAACACATCATGAGCCAGCATGGCAGGGCACGGCCAAACAATATGGTTCGAACTTTAAATTGTACCGGCCGTTCATTCTTGGTCAGCGGTCCCAAAAGGCTCAGCTATACCACTTGTCTTGGGAGGGGGGTGATGTGCTCCAAAAGCAATAACCTAGACATAATACTAACACTTGCCTGTCGAATAGGCTGCAGGTTGGGTTGTTGTGAGTGTCAAAGACCAAGTGCGCCGGTGCAATGCGTTAGCCAATGAGGTTATACTGAGGCTGCGCATTGCTATGCGCATTGGGAGCTTTTGGATTCGTCCTTTGGCTCTCTCACTTTTACTCGGCCCAGCTGCAGGGGTTACGGCACCCCAGGGCAGCACTGTTCCATTGCACTCGAATGAACAAGTCGGGCTAGAGCCTAACGCTTTCGTGACGGCGGTTGATTTGGTTACTAAGCAACCAAAGTTGTGTCGGCTGGAGCTATTTGTCAAAGGTGTCTTCTATTTTTCCCACGTTAAGCCCCGACGTTGTGTCACATTTTGCTCTGGTGGGAAAGTAAATAAATAGCATGGGCAAGAAATGGAAAGTGTCAATTCCTGGGTGGGCCAGTGCAAAATGTCAGCCAATGAGGTTATACTGAGGCTACGCATTGCTATGTGCATTGGGAGCCTTTTGATCTGTCCTTGGGCTCTCCCATTCTTACTCCACCCAGCTTCGAGGAATCCGTTGCCCCGGGGCAGCACAGTTCTATTGCACTTAAAAAGGACAGGTCAGGCTAGTCCCGACGCTCTTGTGACTGCAGTTGCTTTAGCAAGCACGGTTGCTTGGCAACCAAAGTTGCGTCGGCTGGAGCTATTTTTGATGGGTTGCTCCTTTTTCCCAAAGTAAAGCCCTGCACTTGAGTCGAATTTTGCTCTGGTGGGAGAGTAAATAAACAGATGCTCAAACTCATGTGGAGAAATCACAAGACAGTACAGTCTATCAAGGAGAAAACAGGAGTCCGAGACATCGTTGAATCTACTAAAAATCTTAAATGGCAATGGGCTGGCCATGTTGCGAGAATAGAAGGCAATCAATGGACACCACGGCTTACAACTTGGATGCTCAGATATCACCAGCAAAATACAAAATGATGAGATGAACTAGGCAAATTCAGAAAGTGCTGGCCCCGTGATGTCCACGATAAAAAAGTATGGTTAATCCTGGGGAAGGTCTATATCGAACTGCAGACGATAAAATACTGATGATGATGTTATATATACTTACATGTACATTGTTCCGTTTGCATAACTATGTATATATATATATATATATATATATATATATATATATATATAAGTTCGTGCATATATATATATATATATATATATATATATATATATATATATATATATATGTATATATATATGTGTGTGTGTGTGTATACGTACAATATCAACTTACATAGTGAGCAGTATATCAAACTATATATATATATATATATATATATGCTTTTTGTTATTTAAGTAAGTAATGATAATATGATTTCGCCCACGCATTTTGATCGAAGCAGTGGTGCGTGCACTATTATGTTAATGTGTGCACATTGCAACAGATGCAAATATGAAAGTACGTTTTCTTTTTTTATTACTTTTTAACTGCAATGCAATGATACTCGAAGGAAACAGCTTTGATGTTAACGTAAAAAAATAAAGGAAAGAAAAAATGATTAGATAAATACATTATCTTATAAAAAATATATATTTTCAAGCTCAATCTTGTTCTTACAATGCTGCCTCAACATAAATACACGAGAGTAAATGAAAGAGTGTTGATATTAATGTTCCAGTTCATACATTGGCGACTATAGTCCAAACAGAAAAGATTTAAACATGTCTCTTAGATAAAATGATGGCTGAAGGCATGTTTTCTCAACGATACATTTGTTGTTTGGTTAGAGTACTTTCACAAAAACGATACTGTTGTGCCATTGAAAAAACGATTCTGAGGTTAGGATAGACTTTTAACAAAACCCAGGCGGAGTATTCCCAAATCATTGATGTATTGTCATAGGTAATGCTTCCCTTGGTAGAATAACCGTTTTAGATAGATCAAGCATGTTAAGGAAGGTAAGAAAGACATTAAATTTTAAATTACATTCTGCCGAGACATGGAATTATATCTTTTCTTTGGTAAATTATAAAGAAACGACAAGCAAATGATAAAGTAGAGCGAGAATTAAAAAATGAATACGGCAAATAAAAAAGATATGACAAGCAATATCAAAGACGACAAGCCAACTAAAAAAAACGCAAAGGAAATTTTAAAAAATAACGAGAGGCAAACTGAATCGAAGAACATGAATTATCACATATATACTGCTAATGCTACATTCACTGCTGATGTTTTTTTCCAAGTGAAATTAACTGAAATTTTTTTCTTGTTCAGATGATGATTACTTCAAGTGTTAACCTAGAGTTTAGACCCTTTTTAGATTATTTACAAAAAGCTTTTGATGTCGGCCAGTGCAAATTTAGGTTTTGGCTCATTGCATAATTATCATTGGAACAGAATATATTAAGACCCAAGTCCCAGCTTATTACACCTAATTAATAGCAATTAATTGAGAGAAAGAAGGAACAAATGTCCTGATCAGGGCTGCCAAAATTTATTTTGAAAGTGTACCAAAGCTTGCATGGAAAGGTACCAAAATCCATCAGAACATACGAATTTCGATTTAAGAACTTATAACGGATTTCAAACAAATGAAAATTAATTCTACTTGAGAATGCAAGGGAACTAATCACCATACTTCGAAGCCGTAGTTCCAAATGATGGATGGAAAGAGTGGGTGCAGTGGAGCTATATATATACGTCGTGATCAGAAACCCTGATGGAAACGATTTGGAAAAAAATGTATTAGAAAGAGGATTTCTTCAATATAGTTCATTTTAATTAGAATACTTGAAAGGTGAATGAAAAATTCCAAGATTTTTCCCCAAATCTGGACTCATCTTCCGTAGCCAAATGTCCACCGTTTCCCAAAATTTCACTTATATCCATTGATGACTTGGAATGATGGGCCCTCCCCCAAATATAAACATTTCTTCCCAAGACTATACAACTTTTCCTTGGCGTATCGTGCGCCCTGCCACAATATTTCACTGAAAACATTTGGATTTATCTTATTATGCAGGTTTAAGCATTCTAAAAATGTGGCGCAAAGAAGATCTTCTGTACAAATCAAGTTTGGTGCGAATTTCGTTGTTCTATTGTTGCACAACAGACGCCTATACTCAATTTCTTTTTGATAATTCATATATCTTGATTTTTATTGTCAACTAAACGCGAGCCGTTTTAAAGGATGATCGGACACGAAGTCTCGAGAGTTTCAATGACGTAATCTTCATTGTTGTGCCATAATAGGAAGTTAAATTAACCAAAGGACTTTGAAACATTCATATTTTTTTGTTTTATTGGAATATTTAAAAGAAGGGAATTTTATTAGCCAATGCACGGATAATTGTCTCTTCCGAATGCCCGCCATTTTCAACTTCACAAATTCTTGCTCTTTCAATAATATCCAGTAGAATAATCCAAGTGATGTCTGCACCTCTGCACACAGATACGATTTTTCAACATTTTGGAATGGATGTGCTCTCCTTGTCCGTTTGTGATCACTAACAGAACCCCTATTCTCAAAGAACGCATAAGCAAACGACAGATCATGGATTCTGATGCCGTCACAGATTCAAATTACTAGAGTATGCTCTTCGCGTTAACAGTGAAGATATTCGAATTAAATTCTATTATTGTAGTTCGTTGTTCAGTTGTGTATTTTTACACGATGAATTCCCATGGGTTCCATTAGATATCTGAGAAAAGGAAGAATAAATTAAAATGTCACATACCAGATCAGTCATATGTACGCTGCAATGCTTATATTATCTACCGGGTAGATCTGTAGAGTACCTGCCATGAAGGTTTTTTAGAGATCAAAGGTACGATCCGTTTTCTGTGCATTTCCTGCGTAAACGATTTAGCATGGATCATATATGTGACAGAATTGACTTATACTTGCATCTAATTGTGTACTGTATAATAATCAAATCAACGTACATTATTGCTCGAATATATAATGTTCATACAGTGTTGCACCATATGGATGCATTGCTATGTACTATGCACTACAGGCACGGGAATGAAGATATGTTATGTGTGTAGCTCAATATCAGATGGTCTGATCTCAGAACAGTTGTATGCATACATACTGCACACCCATAGAACGTGTAATGTTACGTAGTTAAACACTATTTACAAAGCATGCATGTTGTATAAATTCACTGCTATGTGATGATATTTATTTGCCCTATGCCCCTTTCGACTTATTTTCATGATAATACTTGTATGTGCTACAAACAAATATCGACACACACACACATATGTGGTTATTACTTCTCCTACACACGAACACACACTCAGGAGACAAACTCACCTTTCATTAGAAAAAAATGAGACCAAACCTTACCATATCCCCACACATATGCTTACCCCCATCGAACATGATAACTGATTTATCCACCTAATTAGTTTTCCCCATTGTCTACACACACACACATACATACACACACACACACACACACACACACACATATATATATATATGTGTGTGTGTGTGTGTGTACACACACAGACACACACATATATATATATATATATATATATGTGTGTGTGTGTTTATGCTTCTGTGTGTGTATATATCATCACATTTAGAAATTATATGTAAAGATAGAATTTGATATATATTTTTTCTAATGTATGAATATTTTCCTTTGCGTTCAACGATTTCCTGACTCAGTGAGCACAATAAAATCAGGCAAATAAGAAGAGAATAGAATTACGAATATATATTCATAGAGAAAAATATGTATGTACATAAACAGAAGTATTATGAGTATACATAAAATTTAAATGCTGTATCTACGTTTGTACGAATAGGAGTACTTACGTACTTCTCAGAGTTTTCTCATACGCGCACATACACAAAATTTTGTTTGTATTTTCGTTTGCTTGGAAAAGTTTAAAAGATCAACAAAGTATTCCGTTGGAATGTAGTGATATACATAATAAAATAAAATATATATATATATATATATATATATATATATATATATATATGTGTGTGTGTGTGCGTGTGTTTGTGTGTGTGTGTGCGCACGTGTTTGAGTAAGTGTATGCTCGTTGATTGAGTAATTAAGGCAAAGTAAGGGTAATGTAGGAAAATAAACCTTGAGGTTGCCTTGAAATTGGATTTAGGCAAGCGTAGAAGAGACAATGAGTCATTTAATGTCTCGCTCTGAAAATGACGATTGAGAAAATTATGGCATGAACTACTCTTTTGGGTAAAAGTTATAATGAGTTTTTTACTTTTAAAGGACCCATGGGTAGGTTGGTTAGAGGCAGTTACTCGGGGAGAGGTGCAGTATTGCCAGTTTTATGCTTTTCACGCTATATTTTGCTCAATTTTTTCTTGCGTAAAAGCGCTAATTTATTGCAGTCAACCATTTTCAATATCTTTTCATGTTTTCTGGCCATATTATCCATTTTGGGGCAATCTTATTTTTAATTCAAAGCTTTTTGATAGACAAAGTAAAAAATATTTTCGAGTTGGCAACTAAGGAAGGATGGTGATCGAGTAGTTATGTATCGAATATTCCAGATTTTTCTACAGGAAATAGATTGTCAAGGAATTTCTTCCTTTCTTTTAAGTATATATGCTGTGGATTGTGTAATAGCGTATGCATATTCCTACCTTGATCTCCATTTATAAAATGGATTCCCTTACTCCTCACAAATTCTTTCTTTTTTTCAATCTCCAAAACCGGAGTTGAACAAAAACAGCACGAAGTACAAAATACTACCAGGGCGGAGGGGGGGTGCGTCCGTGTCCCCCAAACTTTTGCAAATATATAGAGGAAATGAGAATAAAACAAAAATCGAAAGTTAGAATAAGCTATTTGAGGAATAGTCACTTGGTACAGGCCTAAAATGACGCTTGAGGGTACTTATAGAAATATTTTGGTTATATTGGCGTCCAGATGTTGATGCAATCTATCCGAATACATTTCAATGTAATCTGGCTGGGTTTTTTCCAGAAGGTTTAAAAGAAACTTATCTCTGGTATGGCTGAAATTTCAAAACACTTCACTTTCTCTGAGTTCCTTTTCCAAAAATCAAGGCGTACAACGATGAGGCATCTAGCCTCCCTTTCATTATACTCATTGGTTTGGGCATCTGCTCGTTAATATTAATAGTATGCAACACTTTAAATTCCATGAGGTGCAACACTGTAAACATAGGGTCCTCTATATCTCCAAGATTTTGGCTTCCGTTGAAAGCTCAAGATTACTCTTATCTTAATGTTATATAATTTTTCCATCGTGTGAGTCTGGGGAAATTTTTTTGAAATTGTTCCCTCCGTTTTTTTTTTTATTTTTTATAGTTGTATTAGCACTAATAGGTTCACCCATGACCTTTTGTATAGTGAAACAAGCTCCATCAAGACGTCACTCAATGGTACTTGAGGGAACATTTATGAAATTGTTTGTGTCAGGATGGTGATGCAATATACCTGAAGAATATTTAAACCCTTTATGTACAGAGGGTACTTTTACGTACCACATATTTTGTCGATTTATTTGGAACCTAGGTGTCCCTGATGATACCGATAAGTCGAGATTCTATTTTTCAAAAGAAATTATCGATTACTTAAGCAAGTCTTCATCATTTGATGTTAGTTGTCTTTATACGGCCTTCGAATATGAATGAAAATCATTATTTACAACTATTTTTCATTCGAAAAATCAGGACTGGAAATTTCACAGTAGCCAGGCAGTTTTCCTCTAAAATACTTATCACAAATTCTTTGAGGCATTGATCTCAGACCAGTGCATGTCTTTGTTTTCAAAAAATTCGAGCCCTCGGTAACCCAGCCTGCACTTATGTTTCCGTTTAATCCATTGTCTTTGAATTTTCCGTATTCTCTGCACTTGTCACAACGCCGCGTCTCGCATCAATTCTATACTTTCCTCGTTTGATATTCCTCGACGTTTTTCCGTCCCATGTCTCCACTCAAAACATGAAGGGAGTCACGACCATACTTCTCTCTAAGCTGTTTGCTTGTGCGAGCAGTAACATGTTTTACAAACAGTGCACACAAGAAATTAATGTGCGCACCAAGATTTCAAATTCAGTCAAAAGATGACTGAATTTTTATTGAAATTGAATTCAAAAGTTCGCACGTACTTTTGTCGCAGGAGAAAGTTATACAAGATGAGAATTTTGCACTCACTGACTTCAAAAGATTCGAGGGGAAACTGGACTAGGAAAGAGAAACTGGACTATAACTTCTTTTTAGTGCCTGATTTACAAGGATTACCTTTTGATCTTGTACCTAACTCAACTATGAATAGTAAATACCTAATTGATCAGCCAGTCGTATTGAAATGTAAGGATTGAAAGATATTTCTAATATCGATAAAAAAGGAAAATATACTCCTAAAAGTGGACGCATGAAGACAATATAATTATCTTTATTCACACACAGATAACTATCACCATCGTTATATCAAAATATGTTTCTATTTACATCAATTTTTTAGGAGTCACGTACGTCCATCATGTCTAAGAGAAAAAGATTTCAAAAATCAAACTCCGTATTCTTAAAATATGAAAGATATACATCTACTTTGTATAAGATTATCATTATGATTATTTGACTTTAATCCCACTGTAATATTCACCTTCAAATTTAAATCTATTCTCTACATTTTTGAAAGTATGATATAAATATTGCATCCATATTAAAATTCATATATTCTCTATCTCCATGTACAATATCATTCTGTTAACACAGACACCAGCAATGTTATTCAAGAAAGGATAAAATAATTTTGAAACCGAAAGCATTGTTTTGATGTGACTTTGTAGCTAATCAGGGGAAGTCTTATCACACAAGCATGTACTGAAACTCTCCCATGAGCTTACTCAGTCAACAATGTAATGCTAGAAAGTGAGATTTTTACCATTTGGCAGCTGCATTCACAATGACAGAGCAAGTCATTCTTCAAGTCACGGACTGTAAAAACAATCTTCCCCTAGAATGTCAATCTTTCTATGCTTGCGTCTTCTGGCTTTTCCCAAAGATTTTTCAGATCAAGGTGGATGCAATGAAGCAGCTGATGGTGAGCTCAAAAGAGGATTTGGAAGACTGTTCAAAAAGTAGAATGGACCTTGGAATAAATGAATGATGTCTTAAGGGGATTATTTTGAAAAGGCTGAGGCATCATTGTCCTAGATTAGCGATTTTCTCGTTCATATTAAATAGTTGGATACTTCTCCGGACAAACCTCACATATATGTAAGTCGAGTAAATTTATAATAACATTAAAACGAATACCATTTTCTATATTAAAACACAATTATGATTATCTTGAATTACAATACCTGTAGCCAGCGGCATCTTTATGATAATTTGTGTCCTGGGCGCTGAGCTAATCAACAACCAGAGAAAAAAAGTCATCCGTCATGTTCTCAACTTCTGTTGAAGCAGACGTCGCAACATTGTGTTTTTTAGTCAATTAACACCTTAATGAAGGAGACGATAATGAATGGTCTCTTTAGCAATTGGCAATTCTCTTGGTGTGCCATAAAAAGATTTAGACAAATGGGAACACATTCATTTTTTAGATGCGCTAGCATCTATGGTAGCAATCACCGTCACTGACTGATATACCAAAATGTGTGCTATTTCCTTTGCTCTTAGTTGCCTATTCAGATGTTTTTCATCTAAATCTAGGTGTTTGTTTGCTATTGAAGTCACATTTGACCTATCGATGAAGTGTAATATATTTCTTAGATGTTATATATATATATATGGCAAATTTAGCTGTTTCTAATTGTTTGAAGATGATTTTTGACTCAATTCTTTTTACATGAACCCCGAAATAAAGTTTAAAAAAGTGCCCTTGACAAGAGAAGAAGAAGCGTGGCTGAAACATGGAACCTAACCAAGAGACGGATTTGCTAATTGAGAACTATTCAACGTGCACAGGAATAAGATTTTGCTGGGTCTCACATGGAGAGACTACAAGACAGCACAGTACATCCGGGAAAGACAAGAGTCAGAGCATTGAGCTGGCCATGTTGCAAGAACGGTGGACAACCGATGTACACTGTGACTCATGACATGGATCTCCAAGATCACATACGGAACCTAGGCCGGCAAAATATTAGATGGAGACACAAGCTAGACAAATTCAGAAAGTACTGGCTCTGCGGCACCCATGATAGAGAAGTGTGGCAAATACTTCGGAAGGTCTATGTCCAACGACGGACTTTAAAAGACTGATGATGATGATGATGATGATGATGATACATAGTCTGGTGTTCAGTCTTGTTTCTCTCTCTCTTTCTCTCTCTCTCTTTGTATCTCTTAATGCATCACTCTCACCGTAATATTTCTTTTACTTATCTCAAGCAAACCAACAAACACCGCCACGAACACACGTATACTTTCACACTCTCATATAAATGTCTGTTCGAATGTAGTGATTGTACGGCGTGTCAAAAATATTCAAACATTTTGCTCTCAGGTAAAAGTAAGAGAATATCATATGCCACTCGCTGTAGCGATTGTTGACTTCAAGAAGGCATTGGACTCAATCATTTTATAAGGTGTAGACCTCGTATATGTAAGGGTCTTGCATAACTATCGATACTGCGCCCCTTTTATCAGGTTATGTGAATACCGTGGGCACTTCCAGTTGGAAAAAGGGTCAAGACAAGGTGAAAGCATTTCAACAAAGCTCTCTATAGCCTGTATCGACATATTCCTTCAAATAAATGAGTCAGAATGGATGGTGAGTATTTGAATAATCTCAGATTTGTCGTACACATCTTCCTTTTTGCTGAGAACCTTCATGACCTCCAAACGATGCAATATCAACTTAATTAAGAAAACAAGAAAATGGAATTTACGTGAAATTCAATAAAAAAATTGTCATTTATAATAAACATGTCCAGGACAAAGATAGAACTATCAAAATCGAAAAAGTTGGGCTGGAGAAAATAGACTGCTTAAACCGAAGACAACAAATCTCAATGAAGTCCTCGAAAGAAGAAAAAATCAAGCAAAGACGCACTGTAGGTTGGTAAGCTTTTGATAGAAATAGCTCAACCTTCAAAAACAAAAAAAATCAATTGGTGCGGAAGAGAACGGTATACAACCAAATGCATCACCCCTTTGGTCACCTAGGAGAAGAAACATAGAACCTAATCAAAAGATTACTCCTCAAGCTGAGGAACATGAAATGTGCATAGGAGCGTCACATTACAGTACATGAGGGAAAAATAGGATTCAGGGGTTTCATAAGAACCATCATCAAAAGTCAAATAGCTATGGGTTGGTCTTGTTGCAAGAATATCAGATAACCGCTGCACATCACGGCTCAACGTGGATCTCCAGTGACCAACAAAATATTAAGTGGTTTGACAAACTAGACAAATTCAGAAAGTATGATAAAGTGGTCTGGCGATTTTTAGGGAAGGTCCGTGTCCTAGGACAGATACTGAACGACAGATGATGATGATGGTATTTCACAGGACACTGACACACACACACACACGCACACTTTGAATTAATAACCAATGTATAAATAATCGGATAAAATAATTATAAATGCATTATATTATTTTGAAAATCTATCTAATTTTCCGTTATTACTCGATGAATGCACCATTTGGCATAGACGGTGTAAATAATGAAGACTGAAGAAAATTGGACTGCTGCAGGAATCGAACTTGCAACTAAGGCGTCAATTAAACAGGGCGTTGCTCTTACCGATGAGCTGAATATGCACCAAAGATGCAAAGGCCGAAACAACTGCTTCAACTTCTTGAACGCAGACAATTATATTATCGTGAAATGATTCCAACGGAAATAATTATAAAAGCTTCATATTACTTCAAAACTCTATTTCGAATGTTTTCCCTTTATTACACGGTGAACGTATCATTTGGCCTTGGCAGCGTAAATAAAATAAACAATTGAAGAAAATACAACTGTTGCAGAAATCGAATCTGTGACCGATAAGACAGCTGCTTCAGCGTAAATAATCAAATTGCATGTGGGTAAAAGTGTTCTCAATACCATCGGCTCACAATAAAAATGATGTAATCTTATCTGCGTATTGAGATATTGCAAGACATAAAAACAAACAATTATCAGGAGAACTGTTCCCGGAACGATTGTGTCCATAGGACAACAATCTCTCAGATGAGCCCAACCAAGGCTGATAAACGACTTATAACCATTGCTCCTTGAAAACATCCCGATGGGTGCGGTCATATACAAGTTTAACTACTTCATTTACACAAACTTCAACTTCAGCTTTATAGCTGCTATCAGGAGGCGATTATCTAGGTGCTATAATCCGTGGGCAATCATCCTGAGGGGTGTTGTTCTATTATCGAGCAAGTATCCTTTGTATACCATTTGACGCTATCAAAATGTGGGCTTGATTCCCCAAACACCTTTTATCGCCATACACATAAATACACATTAACTTACGCATACGCTTGGAAATTAATTTGGAATTACACTTTAATTGTTTAAGGATATGTATACATTAATTATATGTATACATTCTCATATATACACAAAAGTTAAATAATTTATTTCCTACTTAACTTCAACAATGCTAAACAGTCAAGTATTTCGAATACACCTTCTTTTTGGTGCATTCATAGTCGCAATTTATGGTGGGTCATCCCAAAATAGCTTCGGACCCCTAGCCATTACTGCAGATGTCAGGGTATGACCTTTACCCAACCAGTTTTAAAACAATGGCATGATTTGTCTAGAGGATGAATTTGCGGTCACTAGGCCGTAGACAGAAACGCACAGGAAATCGGTTTTTTTCATAATCACATACATCGTTATTAAACTGTTATTGTTAACAAAATAAGTTGATTGCAAGCCCTTTATCCATAGTGATTTCAATAAGCGGCTTCCACTGTACAAGTATATTCCTATCTTTAAATAATATACCATAATTTCAATATATATGATAGTTACACGTCAAAGTTCTTCATGCAGGTAAGAGCTATATATTGCTAATTCATGGGCAGGTCAAACAATCACAGAAGAGTAATTAGTCTAAATACTCATACACCTACGTCAACAAGTGTGGCATCACAGTAAAAATATATTTTAACTAGGTATCTCTATATGGCATACACTGCACGGAGAACTAGATCCATTTCTTTCGGAAAGGAATTAGCGCTAAGGTTACTCGGTCCGCTGATGCTATTTTCTGTGTTTGAAACCGCTACAGCAGCTGTAACCTCCATTGTCTGTCTGTCTATCTACCTAAGTATCCATCTCAGATAACAGATTTGAATCTATCTTTATTTCGGTAGCTATATACCTATTCTGTAAAGATTTATAAAAATTCAATTGCACCCATACCTACAAGTGCATAATACATTTATTTGCAATTATATATGTATTCGAACAAACTCACCCCCCCCCAAAAAAACAACACATATACACACATACTTATATACATACACGCATATAAGAATATATTTCTACACAAATGTTCCTACCAACAGTACATGCACATTATATATATATATATATATATATATATATATATATATATATATATGTATATATATATATATATATATATATATATATATATATATATATATATATATATATATATATATCAAGAAACAGGTATATAATCCAACGGAAATAATTATAAATGCGTTATATTATTTTGAAACTCTGAATGAAATGATCTCCATGCGATACACAGTGAATGTAGCATTTGGCCTAGACAGCGTAAGTGAAACAACAAAACAAAGGAAGTGGGCTGCTGCAGGAATCGATATATAAAATAATATAGCATATTTATTATCATATCTATTGGATTATATAACCATTCCATGATAATGAAATGTCAGCGTTAAGAAACAATACAGCAGATATAGACAGTGAAGGAAGCAGCAACGTATTAGTTGCAGGTTTTATTTCGGTGGCAGCCCATTTTTGAGTATTATATATATATATATATATATATATATATATATATATATATATGTAATCGAATGTTTTCCCATGTAAATCATCATTTGGTGAGAAAAGAAGCTGTGTCAAAACACTGGACTGAGTGGCGTATGTTGTGATGTCGTGGCAATGATGGTGTGGTATGTGAAAGGCAGGTGGGTGACGGGTGGTTGACGGGTGGGTGTTGGAATAATTATCCGGACATTAATTACCTGGACTAATCTGAGAAGATTAGTTTTAATTAGTCACCAAGGGAGTAATGGTTTCTCGCCTGCATCATGTCGGCCATGCATTTGTGATAAAGGCAGGGAAAATGGCATCTGAATTAAAGAATGAAAATTAAAGAAGAGGGATGGGGGTAAAGACCGGCGATACGGTCGGGGAAAAGGAAACGGGGAAAGAAATCATGAGAAAGACTCGAAGCCAATTACAAAAATAAAAAAAAATTGCTAAAGTAAAATGAAAAGTGAATTGAAATAAAAAAAATACAACAGGTCTGGTAGTCATTCAATAGAAACCACCGTGGGACCAACATATTTTAGTACGACGCTATGCTGGGGGTGATACATTTTTGAAAAATATTGAAAAGGAACGATCAGTGAATAAAGTATATCTCCCACCATTTGTTTGGTGGTGATCACTGTAAAAGTCCGAATTTTCAGAAAAAAACATTAACAAAAAAAAAGTATGTTAACGCTGCCGGATACTGACTAAGGGACCACTTAAGCATACACTTACGTTATAAATTGAACCCATGCTGAAAACAGCTTTTATTTTGAAGGGGTGCTAATAAAATAAAAACGTTATATCTCAGACAAAATAAGTAGTAAGAATTTAAGCCCTCTGGCTCCTGTACACGTAGACAACCAGCCAGCAAAACAACCAGAATCACTTAAACCTAAGAAACTTACCTTAATAGTTGTGGTTTACAGTTTCTAATTAGATGAGTAGGAGGGATGGAATGTACAGGTTAGTCATTCAGTAGAAACTGTCATATGATAGATGTTTTTCGACAGTGTGCTGTGTTGAAGGCGATCAATTAAACATGAATTCGTCGTCTTTTTGTGGTCGTGATCACTGAAATAATCGTATATTAAAAAAAAGCCGTCTGTGATTAAATTCGGTATAATAGCAAATTGCAAATACACCTCTTTTAAAACCTATCAGGGACTGAAAAAACAAAAACAAAGTTTTTTTCTTAGTATAATAACGAGTAAATGTCTAAAATTTCAGCCTTCTAGCTCTTTATACGTAACGCATGCAGCCCACCAGACCAACTCAAGTACTGAAGAAATCTATGTTGACAGTTTTGATGAAAATTTTGGTTGACAGAATCGAAAAAGATGAGTAAAAACGAATGGAATTTACTCAGAAAGGAAAAAAATAGAGACTATCAAAAATAGGATAAAAGGAAGGTCATTCTTAATCCCTTTCTGTTCAAAAGAGAGAAAAAATGAAGGAAAATGAAGGAAAAAAAAAAGAGAAATGAACCAATGACATTTTCAAAGCTTAACTTAGTCCTGCACAATGCCATGTTGAGTAAGATCAGGCATAGGAAGATTATGTTGCACCAATTTTCCAAGATGAAAAGGCAGCACTCTAATGCTTTTCTTTTTACCTGAGAATTCACCGCACGTTCTAGTGGAAGATACGCAACCATTTCTGTAAATAAGTAGTATTTCAAATTCTCTGTTTAGCTTAGTACAACACATAACGAAGTGGAGGAAAATATGGTTGGAAATATTGTGTTGCACTAATATCCCTTATTGGCCAGTTTCTGACTACTTGCCTTGTATTCAGTATTGCATATCCTGACTTTTACTCCGATTTGAATACTGTTCTTGGGTGCTGGTTTTAAATTCGCTAAACCAGGCCCAGTACTACTTTCATGATCAAGGTATTCCTTGCTTTTCGAAAGTCCACTTCATGTTAGGTTTTTGTTTTCACGAAAAAAAAAAAAAAATTGAAAAATGAAAATAGCGTTCAATATTTGTTTTGCAGGGAACCTTCATAGAGGCAGCACACACCTTAATCCTCTCTCTTCTTCTTCTTCTTCTTCTTCTTCTTCTTCTTCTTCTTCTTCTTCTTCTTCTACATCCCAGTCTCATATACCCTCCAACAGCCGAATCAACGATGGCTTTTCCTCACATACCATATTCACCAATTTATGTTGGGTACGCTCAAAAGTTTTCCCATGTGAATCAATGGTCATTGCATATTCGCTTTACGCAATCTCGTCTTATGTTTTTTTTTTAATAGAAATGCTTTTCTCAACGATATCGATTAAAAACTGTATTTACTAGGGTCAGCATAGTGTGGTATAATGGAGGTAATGTAGGGAGGAAGATCGAGTAGCGTCAGTCTTTCAAGCAGGAAGCGATTGCCCTGTAAATCAGCATTAGTGATACTGACTTTTTTGTCCTAGGCTCGAACATCTGCAATTGGCGCTGATAGGAAATGCGCAACTTTTTTTCAGATACTCAACCAAATGATTCACCAATGAAAGAAACAAAAGAAATAGAAGTAAATTGCAGTCTATGATAGACAATTGAAGGAAATGTGAATTAGCACATGAATGATGTATTAATGAATTTGGTGAGGGAAAAATATAGAAAGGAAAATATCAATGGAGAAATTAAAGACAAGTAAAATAGTGACAAGAAATACGATAAACATTCCAACGAAAATGGTTGTAGTACTGATAATTATTGTCTTACCGTTTGAAGGACTTGAACTATTAATGGTGAATATCATTGGAAACGGAGATAGGGAATGAGACAGAGAAATATTATCTTGATTTAGTTTTTATTAGATGAAGCATTGCCAACTGATATTAATTTTTTGACTAGTATTTATTTCATATTAATCTTAGTTACAACTATTCAGTCTACCTCAGTGAGTCCCTTATTTCATCGAATCTGCTTATGTATGACGGTTGCTCTATCGATTGAACAGGAGCTCTTACAGTTGGCAGAAGATCAAAGCTAGTTATTAGAACCATCCTTAATTTTTCCTGAAAAAGCTCTGGGCGAGGCTTGTTGGTATGCTTTTGGTTGAGCAAACCCAACCTTATAGAACAAGAAAACACCATTACTCACCAAAAGAAAGGTATATACAACCAATTAATTCTTCCAGTAGTCATCCATGGGGCCGAAACAAGAAACATGACCAAAAGATTGACCCCGAAACTGAGATTTATAAAACATGCACAAGGGAGAATCATGCTGAACATCATTACTTATGAAACTGATGGTGCTGCACATTACAACGTGCAACACGATTCCTGTTCTTTGGTAGTGAATGTTATTTTCTGATTCTTGATCTCCAAAATGTATGGAAATGATTTTTATTACCGTCAAAATCCATTTTTGTGGTCAGGATACTGATGTTCATACGTAATTATTTTTCTTAGTGATTAAGACTGTGAAGTTTAGTCCGTTGCCCCATCAAAAATGGTCAGATTTCAAAATGACACCGTCTTGGTCTCAAAAGCAAAGTCTGAAGAGAATAATTGACTAGAACAAAAAGAAGGTAAATAAAAACATTGCGCAGTGTTATCAATTGTATCACTTTTGATACTTTACAAACTTATTTCGGGCTTATTTAAGAAGAAGTGAACTACTTCAATGGGGAACCTAGGAACTAATTGTATGGATAACGTTTTATCATGTATAAATTACTTAAACTTCGAGTAGCACCTCGTATATTGATAGCTTGTGATGTTTAGCTATCCGTTTAGGCTCGCAAGCCCTTTATAGTCCATTGAATCAACTACTTTTTGTGGCATTGTGCCAAACTTGGCTAAAATTACAAAATATCGACCACTATCGCATAATTAATATTGCCTAAGTTTCCAGAAATTCTGACAATTGCCGACATTGGTCTAATGAAAAATATACTTACATCTCAGAAGAGTAGCATTATGTAGGGTGGTGCAAAACTCATGTAGAGGTTTGATTTATTCATATCTTCCTCGTTTTAATAGATTTTCTGAATTGATTTTTAGAAATGAAATATATTAGTAGGGAAATTTGACTAACCTATGGACGGAAAACTGTTTCTTTCAAATTCCCGCCATTTTCAACTTCCAACAAGTTATTGCTGATATAATAACCCTCTAGGTAACATTTCAATGGGTATTAGATCCTTTGTACACGTATAAGATTTTCAGCATTTTGAACTGAACGTCTCTCAAAAATGCGCAAACAAACGTCGAATCATTGGCTCAGATGGCTGTGTCCACACGTTCAAAAAAACGAGAATACGCTCCTTGTGTTAACCTTAGATGTATTCGAAATAAAATTCTTATGTTTCAATTTGCTGCTCAGTTGTAAACTTTCCCTAAGAGTTCCTTTACATATCCGAGATGAAGCAAAACAAAAGATTATTATAATTATTATCTAAGAGATATGTTCATCTAGGAACGAAACCCTCTATTAAAACGACTTCTTTACCAAGTAACTTTATTGTATTTTGTATTCATTGCCCTAATCGAGAGTTTGAAAATTTGTATACCAAGCGCACACACACACACACACACACACACACACATATATATATATATATATATATATATATATATATATATATATATATATAAATATATATATATATTGTTGGCTACTGTAGATTTTACCAGCGTATAAAAATGACTGGAACTGTGTTTATCGGCACAGGATGAATTAGATTACGTCAACCATAACTGTCAACACAGGTTTGGTCAGCTTTTAAGTGGGTCTATCTGTCTACCCATCTATATATGGGTCACGTGAACTGGTTGATCCAATAGATAGAGCTACATGGCTGAAAACTTAAACATGTACTCCTTATCACGAGGAGAAAAAAATGGTTTCTTTTTTTTTAAACCCAATCGTAAAATGTCTGCTCTATTGATTTGTGTATGGCACCATTAACGATTCTTTCATTTATCTTTTGATTAAAAAAAAATTCAGACTTTTTTCTGAGTGATCACTGCCTAACAAGAGAAAACAGGAATAATTTAACCTTTGACCCCCCCCCCTTAAATCATTTTCTAATTGATTACCGCCATGTATGGTGCTAATATATATTGGTTGGATTCTATTGATTGACTAATCAGATTTGTATATTTTACTCTGTGAAACCGAACTATATAGCTTTGAAAATTGGTGTGAATCAACTCGATTTGTTAAAGACTACTTATTTACCAGATGAGCCATAGCCTTCACCCTATTTCTTTCTTTGCAAAGATGTTTCAGGCAAAGACTTGTTCGTGTTCAGATTCATTGTCTTCTTTTTCGTTGATTCCGGAAGGAAAAGTGAAGAGCTGTAGAAAGGAGCAGGAAGGAAGGTGGTAATATACAGAAATAACAATACCTATCTTTGATCAACGTAGAGAAAGATGCCAAGTGAGATTCTAGTCAATATTCCAGCCTCATTCATCGCTTACAGCCCCGCCCCAGTCGGTTCATTATATCCTCTCTATTTTTTCTCTTTTTTATTAACTTTTCCAAGGACAACTCTGTGTGTACGAGTGTGTGTGTGTGTGTGAGTGAGAGATAATATGAGGGAGCAAGTAGACACTCTGCACGAGTCAGAGAGAGAGAGAGAGGGGGGGAAAGAGAGAAAGAGAGAGACAGGGGAAGAGAGAGAGACGGGAAGAGAAAGAGAGAGAAGCAGACAGAAAGCGAGAAAAAGATATACAGTGAGAGATACAGTGAGGGATATATGCAAAGAGAGATACAGCAAGAAAGAGAAATCCTGAGAGATATACGATGAGAGATTGAAGCAGAGAGTGAGACAGAGATACAGAGAAGCAGAGATATATAGTAGGAGATATACCGTATGAGGCATAGGGAGCCATACGGGATATATATACATATATATATATATATATATAAATATATATATATATATATATATATATATATATATATATATATATATATATATATATATATATATATATATATGTATATATATATAATGAGAAAGACTGTGGAAGAAACGGATAGAGAGATGCAATGAGAGATAGACAACAGGAGAGATACGGTATGCATGTGAGAGATATATGAAAAGGAAGAGTGAGAGAGATACAGTGAGGGTGAGAGATACATTAGGGCAGAGATACAGTTAGAGGAAGATATACTGAAAGATATAAAGTAAAGAGATGGTGGTGATACATTAATGAGAGAGGGAGAGAAAAATAAAGCCAAAGAATAAAAAGAGAGAAGGGAATTGTTCCGGGCACAACTCTTATATCCTTCAGGTTATGCATGTGAAAGAGTGGAAGTAAAAACTGGCCGTGGTTGCCGGCGTGACTAGAGGCTGATTCAGAGCACACAAGTACGCATGATTGCACAATCACGCCTCTATTGTTTTGAAAATGCTAACAGCCTCCATTGATTGCAGTCATTGTAGCAAATGAAAAAATGAAGCTTTAGCAAAACAAAACAGAAAACACGAGCTTCCTGTTCGCCCTCAAAAAATAACACCAGTAAAGACTCATAGACGGAACCAAAAACATTTAGATTTAGATGAAAAACATCTAAAGTGTCAAAATAGAGCAAGGGACACAACTCTGCAGTATTTACATTGGCAACACTGAGCAATTGAAATCATCAAAATTTTGCCAAATGATGCAAAAGATATTAGAGGTGTTATTTATTTACAAACTTGAAAGATTGGAGCTAAGAAATATGTTTGCTTTTAAGCCTTACCTGTTCTATTATAAACAGGCTTGCATCGTCAAAATCTAAAATTGAAAAAAAAGGTAACGTAGTACCATTACACTGGCAACGGAATTAGTCCTCTCTTCCCGGGCTTCACATACCAGAAGTTCTCTGACGCAGCAAGTTCTTTGGGGTTTGCTAATACGTGATTAGATGCAGAAGCCACATGCATCCTAAGTGGCCCTACTCACTCATCACACAATATTCTTATACTAGCTGGGAAGGGCAATAGATTCACACCTTTCCCAATGACATTCCTGTCAATCTCAGTCAGAATTTGAACTCAACTAGCTCAGTCCATTTTTCCAGAAGATTTTATAGATACTTCATGAAGCTCCAGGTGCACATACCCCTACCTTGAACCATAAATATTCATTTTCTAGAAACGGAGAATCCATTTTATTACCTTTGGCGTTAGTAGTGCGCTTGCCGAAGGGGCTTATCGGATTGAACTTGTGCCAATGTTTTATTGTTTGAGATTTTAATCAGGGTTATACGCAGGATTATTGCTTGCCTTGAAAAAAAATTGTCACCTCATGGTTAGATTCCTTTAACAAATCTGTCAAACTTTCATAAGCACAGGAAAAAAAATTCTGGCCCATGGTCACTTATGACGAATGGGAAGTAAGGGTCCAGTTTAGCATTATAACTACATTATACCTAGATTTCCTTCTAATAAATGTTTTGTTTCTCCAAACTGACTGGTTCCCGGAAGATTTGAATGTCTAATAAATTAAAAATACACAAAAGTGGAATTTTTCATCTGGTTTTGAAGTTGGTGCTCTGATTGTATTTACCAGGTTTGTAAACATCGGTGTAATGTTGCTTTCCTTGATTTCTTTAGCAATTAGTATTCTTAATGCAAGCATGAACAGAGACAGCATTGAAATCGACAGTTCTATTTACGTGAAATACAACCTTAGAATGTGTGTTGTTGGTAAATTGTGACCTGCTGATTTCGGATATATTTTTGATTTTCCTCAGCAATCTCACACCGGTTTGGCAAGCGCATTCCGAGGCAGGTCTGCACAGGCTAGAGTGCAACTTCGGGTAAACTGGCATAAGCTGCAAGAGAAAGAGAAATTGATATCCATGGTCACTTAAGATTAGTGTAAATTGAGGTTGGGTTTAGCATCATTGCTACATGGTGAAATGTATAAAAGCTTTTTCTCTCTTGAGCCTGACAAATTTCAAGAAATATTGAAGGTCTTATGAATTTAAAACACATAGAATTATGAATGGAGAATTGAAATTTAGCATTTTTTAAAAATATATAAGTACGCACAGAAATAATGGCTCCAGCCCAAAGAAAAAAAAGAAGAATTCATATTCGCAGTCATCCATTGACGAATAGGAAGTGACCTGCCACCTCTAAAACCTGATTTTTTTTCTATCAAAGCAGACAAATTTCTGTTTGGTTCAAAGTTAATATAGCTTGAAAACTCATAAAAATTGAGAGGAAACACATTTTCTCCGTCAAAGTCTTATCTTGGTCCAATAATTGCAGGCCTCTAACCACTCGGCTATTGAACCACCACGACTTTGAACCAACGAATCACTGCCAAAGAGGAAATTCTTATAAAAGAATTGACCAACTCACAAGACGTTCTCTCAAAAAAATCATAAAAAACTTCCCTAGATGCCGCCTATTCGAAATATGCATATAGTTTGATTTCTGAGAAACTTCCGTGGTAAAAAAAAAAAAAAACGTGAAAGAAATGTTTTTCGACATATTTGATTTCTGAGAGCACGAACATAAACCCTGTATAAACTGACGAAGTTGTTTCTGCAAAATTCAACCTTAAATTGTGTGCACTCCGTGAATCATGACCTGCTCATTTCGGATATGCCAACATGAGAGTCGTTATAACTTCATTGAAAAGAGAACCTTATCTAAAACAATAATCAGAAATGAAAATTTCCGTGAGGTTTCAAAGTCAAATGGTTTGAGAACATATAAATCGGAAGGAAAAAAACTTTTTTCAGTTGGAGTTTTAGCCCTCATCGGCTATCGAAGCGCCATAATTTCAGAACTAAGAATTATTGCTGAAAAAAAAAAGATGAAATAAAAAAAGTATTGGAACCTCCAACATGTGAGAACGAAAACAACTTCTTTCGATGATGCTGATGCTAATGTACATGTAGCAATAGATGCAGAGAGAAATCCTAGATGACCCCCCCCCAAGAATATTCTTTTGACAAACTTGTGACTTCTGAGAGCATCAACACCGACCTCATAGTAGTCAACGGATTTAATTTTTGTAAAATTCTACCAAAAGATATACGTAATTAGAGACCTGTTGATTTGGGATATTCCTTTGTTTCTGTTTTGTGACATGGTTTTCTGAATTGTTTTTCTCTGCGATAGTTTCGGATGAAATATAATCCACATCAATACCCTGATTACATATACATATAAACACACACACACACACACACACACACACACACACACACATATATATATATGTATATATATATATATATATATTATATATATATATATATATATATATATATATATATATATATATATACGCAGTGATGAATGCACCATATAATTTGAAATGACTTCTCATAATTACACTGATAAATGTGTCACTTAGCCTAAGAAATGGATGTATGATGCAACAGTACTTATGAGCGTTATATATTATTTGAAACTATTTGAAATGACCTGTCATTGTTACACAAAGAATGAATTACTCGGTCAAAACAGCGTAGACAGAAATAAACAATTAAAAAAATGGAGCCGCAACAGGAATCGTTAAGGTAGCCACTTCACCGTAGCCTTGCTCTTAACCATTGAGCTCAACAGAAAAGGTGAACGGAAAACGAAAAGGTGAAGGTCCAAATAACCGCTTCATACCCACTTTTCTCTTGTTCATTTTACTGCCCATGTCTGCATTGTAAATAGAGATAAGCAATTAAACAAAAATAATTTTATCTTCTATATAAATGCACGTATCAATTTATTTTTGGTAAAAAAATTAAAATTTGGTAATTCAACTGGTTCAGTGTAGCATACATGTAGTGCAGAATAACTGTGCTGAAGACAATAAAAATTCACCAACTTACCAATTAAATTGTTAATATAAAGGAGAAATATCAAATGCATCTCTCCGCTTTGAAAAAGAAAAAAAATGTGTATGGCGGTGAAGGTATGTAAGCCATATCTGTTTCCTGATAACATCTCGTATTTCCAACTGATATCACTTAACTGAACGTTTCTGGAGAAATCTAATAAAAATAGAAGTTTATAGATTTTTCTTCATAGGTCGGTTAATTAGAAAATAGTGCACTCATGATAACACGAACACTTAACTGTATTTGAAGACACCTTAGTGTCTCGAAGATATTCGCTTGTAGTGTTGCACATTCAAGTATAATTTTGTATGTCTTTCGAGGCATATTTTCTTGAGTCAGTTTAACTGTTGGAATGATAGTATACATTTGACTTGGCAAACAAAACTTTAATACTTTTAAAAGTGTGTTGCCAGTACAAGAAGTTTTTTTTTTCGAAAAAGAAAAACGCACTTATAATTATTTTTTCAGATTATATATCCATTTCTTTCTAATAGAACTGTTCTCGTTGAGAAAGATAAAAGAAGATATGAACAGTGAATGAATAAGATAAAGCAGGTATTTGGGCCCCTTCCCAGCTGGCTGCTACGGTAAGAGCGACGTCGGGTTAACAGGACCTGCTGTTTGACTGCAGATTCGATTCCAACATTAAATTTTTTCATCAATTTACGCTGGTTAGACGAACTGTGAAAACAGGATGCAATTAACTCATTTCTCAATTGTTCTGCTGGATCATATATATATATATATATATATATATATATATATATATATATATATATATATATATATATATTGAGAAATAGACATATTTGATCCAATAGAATGAATTAAAGATTGCGTTATACTGTGCAGAAATTTCTTTGAAATAATCCGCTCAGTTTGGACAACGTAAATAAAATGAATCATTAAAGAAAATGGGGCTGCTGAAGGAATCAAACCTGCTGCTGATAGGGTAGCCGCTTCAACGTAGCGATGCTCTTACTATTGAGCTAAACAGCCGCCAGTAATGCAAAAATCCAAATAACAGCTTTCAACCCAAATTCTCATCTCGACTATCCGTTCATATCTTCCAACGCGATATTTATCAATAAAAAAAAACATTGCGCAACACTATTTTTGATTCTTGGCGCTGGGTATTATTTTCAGTTTGCTAATGTATAAAAAATATATAAAATGGCAATAATTCATTTGAAATGTTGCTTTTGTGCCTTGGATTGTGATTTTCATTTGTAATAATTTTTCCTATTTCATATGATTTAAAATGTGCCAATCCGACCGTTGTCCATCTGGAAACATGTTATCAGCCTTGATCACAAAAGCAAACCTAGGAGGAAATAATTGAATTTCCTATACTTTTTAGACATAATCAATCAGAAAATAACATTCATCACCAAGGAACAAACACAATGTAAATGTCTCCTTTTTTTTTTTTTTGTTACATGAACTGCAGAAATGCGCTCATGTATGGAACTTGAATAATTGGGAAACGCTTGGAACATTGTAGGAATGACTGAACATTTTGCTTAGTTGGAAAATCATAAGGACCTAAAATGCTTCAAGAATATGGATTATGCCATTTATTAAGTGCATTTATCAAGCAATATTGCACATGCAAACACATATATGTACGTATATGAAAAGAAATTTGATATCCGGAGATCCACACCATTGGTGATCCTATTATTGAAATATCCACTGCCTCGGTATAACTACCTTCTGTGCAACTCAACGACGGCCTACCTTGATCATCCCTAACATTGTCATACGCACCATTCTACGCTATTATACCACCGTCACCACCGCCACCGCCACTGACAACACTAAAAATGACGTAACTGCCAACTTGAATCGGACACGAACCATTCTGAATCTTGTAATCATCATCATCATCATCATCATCATCATCATCATCAACACCACCACCACCACCACCACAACCACCACTGCCGCTGTGAGCATATGCAAATGGCATCACTAAAACCACTGTCACCATCAACATTCCACCCAGGCATCCTACTTCCGTGTTCCCTCTCCCTTATATTTGCTATTTCGGCTCTAGAGGGAGGGGGGGGAGTTCTTCCTACTGGGCTAATGAACACCAATTACAATCATTACAGCCTCTGGCTTCCCAAAGGACTCCAGCAGAAAAAAAATGACTTGCACTAGAAGGAAGTTAATTATTCTCACTGTACTCCCATCAAACGTGCTAGTAGCTTGAAATTTGACGGCTCAAAGGGATTTTGCATCTCAAAAGACCCCGCCAAAATTTAGTAAGATTTAGTAAGATTTGCTATTGTGTAATGTTTGTGTAATCTATATGAAGGGTTTGGGTAGCCCTCCATTGTGGGCCTGTGGAGGTGATTCAAAATAGTCTCCCTAACCATCTCCCCAGCTGCGTAATTGTGGTTCTTGACTTGTGGTACGTGTTACCTTGAGTGATGCATAAGACTTTTGGTTATGGTGCTTTTTTTAGCTTTACATTTTGTGTATAACAATTTTGTTCTTTCTCATTCATGTTATATTAATAATATCTTGATTCAGACTTTTGATTTTGACATTCGACAAATTTTGATATTTTGTTATTTACATTTTTCATTTCAAATTTGACTTTTTCAAGTTGAACTCAAGTATTGAGAGGCGCGATAAAAATTATATTTTGTCAGATTGCGAATCTTCGAAAAGAAACCACTGCTGTACACGCAATCAGTTGCAATATATATATATATAATTATATATATATATATATATATATATATATATATATATATATATATATATATGAATGAAAAAGTGAACTGATGTATGACGAAAGGATAAGTATTAAGTAAAAAGAGTAAACATCGACGAAACCTTACGGGTGAATCTAGTGGTTGAGTTTATTGCGTATTTCCCAGCAGAGCCACGGATGAGTCTTTGAGTCCAAGTCAAAAGCAATTTCGATTGGTGATTGGTGGATCATGATCTTCCTTTCGTTATTCCTCTCACCTGTTGTTGCGTCACTAAAGAGTCAGAATTTGAAAAAAATAGAATGCCGAACACTCACCAATTTAGAAAGAAATTACATTGTGAATTGAGACTATCCTAAAAAAATTACTTTTGGGATTAAAAAAACAGAACAAAAAAACAACAAAGGGTAGTTGGTTTTTTGACATAATGACGAGTAAATGTCTTGACTACCAGCAATCCAACTTTGGCCTGCACGCTGTGCACATTCAGAGACAGCCAGCCAGCCAACTGCAATCACTTAAAAGTGAAGAAACCTATACTGACAGTTTTGGTAGACGGTTTCTGATATGATGAAATGATGTAATGTATGTCTCATTTTGTCCCAGCTTTATCCTCTAATCATGGATTCTTTGAAAATGGCTGTCCTGGGGCTTCCGATCGGAGATGAAAAAGTCCTGGGAACCAAATTATTTGTTTATGTCAAACATTCAACCAATTCAATTCGCTGTTGAAATCATCTTAGGAAAAAGATACGACGTTTTTATAATTAAAGCCATGGACTGTAATGATCACGAACCAATTGGGATGTCAGTCAGAATCGAAATGTTATTTTGAACGGACATTTGATGGCGACAGCTAAATCATTCACTCTCTATTCCCTTCTCTCTATTCCTTTCTCTCCATTCCCTTCTCTCTATTCCCTTCTCTCTATCCCCTTCTCTCTATCCCCTTCTCTCTATTCCTTTCTCTCTCTCTCTCTCTCTCTCTCTCTCTCTCCCCCTTCAATATTTATTTTTTTAACTCCATTTTTTTGCATCCCACAGTCTTATCTCGGAATAGGAACAGATTTTGGGTTTCCTTTTATTAGGTTGAGCAACGTTGATCCTGGTCATCACTCACATTGGCGACTGTCTTGGAATATTGGGTACCGTATGCAGCCACACACAACTCTCTGACGACTAACACGATCTTGCCAAGCCATGACTAGATTTTGCACCCGTCCCGTTCCCCGCCCCATACACGTTGTTCCATGGAGGACCCGTGACATGAATGTTGTCAAGGAGTTGTTACACGGGAACATCCCACTCTCTCTGTAACAAAGATCGTTTTTACAGTGGTACGATGAGTCCTCACTTGAAAGTTTTTGGGCTCCGGACGAAAGAGAGTAGAGCTTGCCACAACTCTGATTCACAAGATCAGCTCCCGATCTGTTTTTCTTCTCTCATAGTTGCTATTTTTTTTTAGATGGATTGTTTTATATAGCAAATAGATTTCCAAATGGTTTGCTATTTACGCATAGCTTGTTGGGGAGTGAATTGATATCTTTCCTGGGGGCATTACCGTGAAATGAACGTGAGTAGACTTGACTGAAACTCGAACGCGGTTCATCGATTCCCTTTACTGCATCTTGTACCTTATGAATTGCTCAAATCTATGATCTGACACATTCCATAATTTACACCGTACAACATCATTTTTGTTTCTTGAGTAGTGAATGTTATTTTCTGATTGTAATCCTGATGTGTGATAAATATAAAAAATGGTTATTATTACCTTGAAACTTTGTGGACAGGGAACTGATATTTATACACAGTTGTCTTTTAAACTTTATTTGACTGAAAATGTGAAGTTTTCTCGTTGTCCATGTGAAGATATGTAGATTTCAAAATATAACTGTCGTGGTTGAAAAGCTATGTTTAGTAATCATCGATAATTTTAGAAATAATCAATAACATAAAAGCTTATTACGCAGGGACCAAAAATAAACTTGCATAATGTAATGTATAGGCTTATTCTTTGGAAACACCATAGTTTTATAGAGCAACAAAATCAGACGAATTGAGGTAGATTTTAGATCGAAGGATTATGAAGCGCCAATCATTTAAGTGAGAAAGCCCAAGATGTATAGTAAATCTGTATTCTATATAACGATCAGTCACCGATATTCAATTACCACAACACCCAGTTCCTACGATAGGAAAATCAAACTTTGTTTCTGAACTTACGAATTGTTGATATCTACTGAGCTTAACTCAGAACAGCAAAGGACCAAACAAGGGCAAGAAGGTTGCATTCCACCAACCGTCAAAGTGTCGATATCTGTCGGCATTCAAAGCCCATGCGTTTACGTAAGCTTGAATAATGACCAGAGGCTCAAATGGGAAAAACGCTAATACCTCAGCCACCGGGCATACTATACTAATAATGATTAGTGTAGCACACTTGCTTGCTTGAATAGCATAATGGTGGGCACGTCTGTCTCACGCACAAAATGCCCCAAGTTCGTTACAAGGTATCAGCGAAGAGTGCGTAAAACTCACCATTTGGAAAGAAAAAAATCCAGGTGTACGCGTAGCAAACTGAGAACACTAAAAGCTGTGTGATTAAGATGGAAGAAATCCATTAAGTGGACCTGCATCCTACCATGGGGGTGGAGATTATGAAATCTTGTAAAAATAAAGTTCTGGTCTCGACCATACTCGAGACTTGCAAGGTTCATTGAGCTGATGTATGTTATAGGAACCGGAATTTTATCACTGGCCGTGTATACGCCAATAGAACTTAACTCTTTAGAGACGGGCGCTTTACTAGACTTGCTTATCGACGCACACTCAATCGATACGTATCAACATTGTTTATTTATATGCTCGATCATCACCGATATTGTGCAATAGCCCAAATGGATGAAATGAGTCATGGTTAATGGATATTGATCATTTATACTAGAAGATTTGCTGCTGCTGGGTCTCCAATCCACCTACTATCCCGACTAACGATGATTACGGCAACTTCTGTATTGTAAATAACATAAATAAAAAAAAAATAAGAATAGTTTCTCTCATATAAATGTATTTATTTATTAGAATGAAATAAGCCTATGGAATCAGCCTCCTGACAATCCATTGCTCTCGAGTACAAATCACTGTTTGGTAATGGGAATTTCACTTATCGGTCTACACCCTTCATTTTTGGTTAGTATCGCTCTCGTTAGGAAAATTAAGTCAATTCCAGACTTTGGGCAAAAGTCAATATTCCCAATATGTTATGTTGGGCACAATATTAAGAGATGTAATACATAGGCTTTTATATTATTCAATATCTTACACACTCACTCATACTATTTATATCTGCTCTTTCCAAATAAATTAATGCATGAAAATAAAAGCCTGAAGTCCACTCAAAAAGTATCGAGTAAATTCTATATCTTCGGAAAAATCACCTACCTGGAGAAATGGCATCTTAGTCCCTCTAAAGTACCCGCTTTGGAACCGAACAGATTTATCCCAGCGTCCCTTCAATTAAAACAAACTACAATTTTGCCTTGAGCATTCCCCATAATCTTGTTCATGGTTTGAAATATATTTCAGTTATTGCCTATGTGACTATCACAGAGTACGCAGACTCAACGAATAACTTACCCAACGGTGATGAATGTTCAGTTATGCGCAGTATAGTCGTCTCTAATTGTTTGAAAAGTTACATCAAAGCCAATCAACTATAAATAGATATTTAAAGTGGCAATATACCTTGCGGATATACCACGAATAGAGATGTTTACCAAGCGTAAATATATCTAAACACCGAACCAACAGCCAAAACTGTCAACAAGGGTTTTTTTAGTTTTCAATTAAGCTTGTTTGTCTGGCTACATATCTAGGTAGTTGACACGCGTACAAGTTGCACCGATGGAGCTAGCCGGGCTGAAAATTTAAACATTTATTCCGTGCTATGTCTGCAAAAACCGATTTTGTTTTTTTTTTAAAGAAAAAAACAAACACCACCCCCAAGAAAACAAACAAAAATATATTTATATTTTTGATAACTTATAAGGTTGATACCTATGTAGCTCCTTAACCTCATCAACCTTCCATTTACACTATGCCTAACATACCCCCAAAATCTAACTCCACATCACTTCCCTCCTACCCTGACACACTTTGCCCTCTCCAAGACCAACTGCTGCTGCTTAAACATAGACTTCATCATTAGCTGGACTTTCTCTCTCACATTGCAGGATGCCTCCAGCAGCCTCCATACAATCTTTTACCCATGAGGCAAAGCTCCTGATAGTGGACTCAGGTTCCACATGGAAACTTTAAACCATAAAAACACATACTCACACAGCACACACCACTGAAGATGGGAATAAATCCCGAAACATGTCTGGATCATTAATATCTACGGATTAATAAACCTTACCTCTAAACACTTTACTCCTGAGTCTGCCTCACTCTTTACAGTTCATATTATATATTTATATATATATCATGATATAATATATAATATGATATATAATACATTATAACATATGCACGATATAATAGTATATAACACACACACATGTATATATACATATATATATTCATATGTATACACCATATAATTTATATGTATTATGAAACGATTTATACACTTAATGTTTATGATATATATATATATATATATATATATATATATATTATATATATATATATATATATATATATATATATATATAACATGATGAATATGTAATATATACATAAAATATAATGTTTATATGATATATATGATACAATATACACACATATATGCATATGTATATATATATATACTATGATATATATGAATACGTGTGTATGATATATATATATATATATATATATATATATATATATATATATATATATATATATATATATATATAGATAGATAGATAGATAGAGGGAGAGAAAGAGAGTGACAGACAGACAGACAGACAGACAGACAGACAGAGACACAGACTGGCAGTCAGTCAGACAGACAGACAGAGATAGAAAGAACAATATCATGAAATATCTTACCTGCAGCGCAAATAAGAATGATATAGAGTACACAGTTCTTTTACATTCATTTGGTCAATCGTCCAAGTCACCCGGAGGAAGAGTTTTCAATTCTCCGTAACGTCCCACTGATTTATATTGATACATTGGTTGTGGTCTGGTGGAGATAAGTACCAGCCAACACCGGTGAAAATTGTGTTAACATTTCCAGGTAGAGTTTTTCCTGGAAGGTGATGCTAAACGAGGATCTGCGGCTGCGTTTGGTGATTTGGGTAGAGTGGGAGTGGAATTATCCCGGGCCTGTCTGATCATTAGGTAAAGTAGTCCGGCTGTCAAACCGAACCCTTTGCACATCCATCGCCCAAAGAGATTTCCATGAAAAAATTGGTGGAAACCTATCTCTTTTGCATTAAAACAAAAACTGAGAATTCCCTATCTTGTATTGTAATCGACAAGTCCAAGTACTTTAAAAGGCTAAGTAAGACTTTTCAGAAAATAGGTATTCAACAATACACTTGATTTCACCATAAAGGTAATTTTTAATTCATACAGTTTGTGTTGCTGGACGTGTAAAGATGTATCTTAGATAAATACATACATGTTGATACAGTTATAAAAAATACATCTTATTTCCAGCAGTGTATCTCGCACGACTGTATCTTTCGAAAACCGGAAGTTACTGCAAAAACCGTGAAGAAAAATTTGTCGTTTTCCAAAAGAATTTCAAATACTCAGTCCCATTCTTTGGATTTTCTTGAAAAACGCTGCGTACTAATCTTTCGATTTTGGCAATAATTTCAGATATACAGTAGTCACAATCTTGCAGAATGTATTATTGAAAAGCCGTTGGAATTTTCCACAAATTCAGCCTGGGGACAGCTTAAATATATCGATTACAACTTTTTTGATCCCTCTCTTTTCATCTCTGTCAGTTCCCATTTTCCTACCCTAAGAAAGTTGGAAAAATATTATTTTATTTTTCTCTGTCTGCCTGACTCACCACACGATATCTCCAAATGTTCTCAATGAGAAGGGCAGAAGAGCTATGGGCCAACGAAGAAGTGATTAAATCTCCTTTTTCTGTATGGAGTAAGTATACTGCGTTGGCAGAGGTCTGCCCTCCGTGAGGGCTTTTTATTTTTTTTCATCTTACTTATTTTTCTTCTACTTTTTAAATCTTTTTTTTACTGCCTCCTTCCCTCTAATCTTTATCCTTTATCTTAATCCTTCTCCTTGCTTCTCTCTCTATGACCTGATTTTCGTTCTAATCTCAATCACTGTCAATCCTTTTTGCTCCTCTCTCCGGCCTAATTAAAAACTGTCAGCTATAACTCACCAGAACTGTCAAAATAGGTTTCTTCTGTCTTCAAGTTGGTCCGGCTGAATGGGCATGTGTATATGCATCACCGAAGACAATCGATCACCCTAAACATGACATGCTGCAAAAAGACATTGTTCACACGACTGTCTCTATTATGAGATTAACCAGACCTCTCCCTGTTTTTCTTTTTAAATCAAATCATGTATTTCAATCTTTCTTTTTACCCCTCCTTTTAGCCTCGTTTTCTTCTCTTTTTTTAATCCCCCCTCTCCTTCTGATCTTTTCCCCAAGCCTCTCTCTCCGTCCGGTCCTTTTATTTCTTAATCTTCACCTTTCGAAATCCCCCTCTCTGCTGTCTTTGTCATGCCTCCAACATACACACACACACACACACACACACACACACACACACCCGCACACACACACACACACGCGCGTGCATGCACACATACTCATACTCTCTCTCTCTCTCTGGTCTATTTATTAACCTATTTTTCGTTAATCTTCGTCTTGTTCTCTAATCTTTTTTTTGTTCCCCTCGGTCTTTACACTCATTTCTCTCTCCCTGCCTCTCTCACTCGTTTTTCTTTCTTCTTAACCGTCTTTTTCCCTTCTTAATATTTTTGTCCCTCTCACTTGCTTCATGCTTTTTTCTGATCTTCATTTTCTTCCCTAATCTCACTCCTTACCTATTTTTCTTCAGCGTCATCTTTCTCCTGTCATTTTTTTTTGGTCTAGTTTTCTTTTCTAATCTTTGTACGTGCTTCTCTCTCTTTGTCATCTTTCTGAAAGTTTATTCTTTCTTCTCACAAGGGTCACATCTCGCTTTTCCTTCAATATCCATCTTCTCTCTTAATCTTTTTTCAGGCCTCTCGCTGGCCTAATTTTTCTTTCGGCTTTAGCTTCATCTTTTCATATCCTTTTTTTTGCTTCCATCCTTGGCCCCATTTCTCCTTAATCCTTCTCCTGTACCCCCCTTACTCTTTTATTTTCGTAATTTTTTCTCTTCTCCTTACCTTTCTCTCTGGTTTAATCTCCTTTATCCGAACATTACAGCACCTCAAATAGCCCGACAATACAGTGGTCTACATATTTTTCTCTTACAGAATGCCCGTGTGTTTGGGTGTCTGAGCGTTCCCCTCATTTTGGGGATTATAACCTTGAAACTTTGCATGGGTATACCTCTAAGCACCAACTAAAAATGTGATGTTTTTAGTACTTTTTGGTGTCTCTATGGTCGTTCTGGATCAATTTTGTACCAATGCTCTGCTGGTATATTAGAGATGATTTTTGATGAAATATTCATTTTTTCCCGATAATAATTGATAAAAGACATATTTTTCGATAATTTTAACTTCCAGATAATTAGTTTTGGTCCACATGCAGGCTATGGCGAGTCATTTATGCAAGGTACAGATGATAACCTTTCTTCCGCTTCTCTTTGTACTCCTATTTTTCCCCAGTCTTCATTTCCTCCTTAATCCTCCTCTTTGCCTTGCTCTTTCTCTGACTGCCTCTTTTTCTCTCTCGGTGGTCATATTGTCCTTCCTCTCAAACGTTTTTTTTAACCCTTTATCTTGCCTACCTAGCCTAATTTTTCTTCCATTTTTTCTGCTTTCTTGATCGTTCTTTGTGCTTCTCATTTATCGTTTGCTCCAACTTATTTTTTATCCTTTGCTCGTGATCCACGATATTCTTCAAACTACATGCTTCACTCATTGACATTAATCTGTTTTTCTTCTCCTACCATTTCAAGGACGTTCATTCCTTTCCAACAATGAATGAGGAACGCATAGCCGAAAATGTTGAAATAATAAGCATATATTTCTTTAGTATTCAAGTGATTCTGGCTGCTTATGTATGTGTCACTTATACAGCCAGTACATACGGAGTTAGAATGTGAAAATTTATAAATTTACCCCTTATCATGACTACAATATATTTACTTATCTTTATTGAAATAGGTTTTCAGTTTAGACCTCAATTTACAATGGCAATTCATGGTAAATTGGCCTTTTAGTTTGTGTTCGGCTTGCACGTCTGTTTGTTTTTGTTTTTTTTAATTCGGACATTCTAGTGATAGCAGAAGGTGACAAAAATAACCATTTCATTGATCATCACCTTGTTCAATTTTTTTAATCGATCAACCCCAACACAGCATGCAGCCAATAAAAATTGGTTGCATGACAGTTTCTATTGACTTACCAGACCTGTTCTTTATTTGTTTTTCAGTATTTCTTGTTCTTTCCCTATATATTTTTATGATCACTTTTTTTTTCGCAGCTTCATATCGTTTTTTCCTTTTTTATACAAGCTCCTCTTAATTATTTTATTTTATCCCAAAAATATTACCATTTTCTATTTCATCTCATCCCTATCAACATCTCATCAACGTCCGTTTTCTTTCTAATTTTCACGCTTCGATTTTTCTTCTCATTTTCTACCACCTCAATTCGTCTTTTTCCTTTTTACCTTCTTCTTGTGCTTTCCTTCTTTTAAAAATCTTTCTTTTTTTCCTTCTTATCTCTCATTTTCTATTTCATTTTTCCCTGTCTTTCTCTTCTCTCCACCTTTTTCTTCAAGGTCAATTAGTGTTGCCTGTTTAATTGGACCCCATTGATTATTCCAGAATGATGTATAACATTCTAGTTAGTTCCTTTTGATATATTGTTCGACATGAAGGCCTGCAAATTAACTAAACAGTGATGAAGGGAGAAGAGGCGACGAAAGAGATGCACAAAGACACGCGGTTGACGGGGTTGCCGATCTGCCTTGAGTGCCACTGTTCGAAACAAAGTCAAACATCGTGTCAGCGTGTGTGCGTGTGTGGATATATATATATATATATATATATATATATATATATATATATATATATATATATATATATATATATATATATGGATAAATGATCCGAGAGAATGATTATGAATTATGTTATATTATATTGAAACTCTATTTCAAAAGATCTGTTATTACACTTTAAATGCATCATTTGGCCTGGAAAACGTAAATAAATTAAAGATAATGAGGTCTACTGCAGGGATCGAACCTGCAAACAATTGCTAAAAAGCTGACGGTGATGCAAAAGCAAAAATATCCGTTTCTACTCCGAATTATCATTCTTTTTGTTCACGGTCTATACCTGCCCTATTTGATTTTTTCAACGCTACGATCATGTTATTAAGAAATCATTATTGGTGATGTACCATTTGGCCAAGACAAGGTAAAGATAGTATAAACAGCTCAAGAAAATGGGACTGCTGCAGGAATCTTCTCCAATTGTTTCTTCTATCATTTGCAGGTTCGATCTCTACAGCAGCCCCATTTTATCAATTGTCGGTTCTATTTTTTTTACGTTGCCCAGGCCAAATTGTACGTCTACCGTGTAACAACGGGAGATTATTGTAAAAAATGCCTCAATATAATGCAATGCTATTTATAATTATATATAAATATATGTTGATGAAAGTGATAATTTGAAAGTGAGGAGAAATACTCGATAGAAAGTAAATGCTAATTCCCTCATTATTTCAGGATCATATTTTGATGCATTTCGACCGATATCAGCCATGTTTTTCATGGGAAAAACTTGGATTGGTCCACGAAAATCTACTGTTTACATCTCTGAAGTCTATAAGAAATTGGGATACCCCTGTGTTATTTGGTTGTGTATTTGGAACGGGATGGAGGTGTTTACGTCTGTGCAGGTGGGAGTCAAAGGATGATTGTTTCCTGTCTCTGTTGGTTTTGGGCTTGTCTTAGTCAGGACTAAACTGGTCATTTCTTGGCGAAATGTTTTTCATAGAATTGAGAAGTGGTGCCAAGCCTTTAATGGATTCCACTTTATGTATGTAGACCAGGGTGGAAGATGGGTGTATAGTCATTCAATCTTTTTGGTTGATGGCGGGTGATATTTCTTTTTCTTTTCCGAAAAGGGGTGTATGTGTGTGCTTTTTCTATATCTGAAATGGATTGTTGGATGTTAGCCAATTCCTTGGATGTTACTGATGTGATGTGTTATATGTATGTGATTCTGTTTTGATATCGATGCATTTACTGGGTTTGCAATCTGAAAATGGCCATATATTTGTGTTATTGTATTGCATTTGGATATAAAGGCTGCATCAATACATGTGCACGTCGAGGAATCATGAATATTTTTAAGGACATGCATTTGATGAAAGTTGAATTTGTAGTTTAGTGTTTCTATTTCCAACCAGGGCGTTTGTCTTTTCATCAAGCTTAAGGGGCTCTCTTGTGCTCGTGCATTCTTTGCACAGAATGGTATCAACACCAGCTTCTGGGGATTGAGTTAGTAAGGTGATGTGTTTACTAAATCTTTCATGGTTGCTGAGGTGTTGGTGGCATTATATATATATATATATATATATATATATATATATATATATATATATATATATATATATATGTGTGTGTGTGTAACAATATACATACATATATATATACGTTTCATATGCATGTTTTTATTTATATATGATTATGTATGTGTATTCATAAGATATATACTCATACATATATCTATTTATATATATTTATACATATGTATATATTCATATCTATAAAAATGTATATTTCATAATATATCTATATATACATTCATATATATACATACTTATATATATATATATATATATGCATATAAATAAATATATTTATGTATATACATATATATATATATATGTAACCACTGAATAGAGTTACCACATACACCATAGCACTAATCGTCGTTGCAAAAACATTATATACATTCTAGAATGTAATAAATGCAATTTACTATACTTAGGTAAGTCCGAATGGCAATTTAACATCAGACTCAACAAGTGCAGACACAGAATCAAATCACAAAACAATCCCAGTCCACTTACCGTCGAACTACACTCTCACACATCCATCCACGATTTTGCCACAAATGGAAAAATAGGAAAAAAACTCCCATGGACATGACTAAAATTCTAGGAAGACATGAGAATATGTTGATCAACAAACTCAAAATCTCTCTTCTAATGGACTTAAAACCAAGCTTAAGAACCCTAATCACACAGATTTTTAAATCATAATTTCCTTACTAACGATAACCCTGGCATCCACATCTACCCTTCTCAGATACATCTAATACTTGGAACTTAAATAAGACCGATAGCAACGATAACCTTATTTAGTCATTTTACTTGTACAGATCTGAGCCAACATATTTTTGATGACCTGTAAAGTTAAAACCTATGTAGTTCCTTAACTTCATCAACCTTCTATTTATACTATCCCTAACCTACCCACACAATCTAACACCAAAGCACTGACCTCCTATCCTGACACCTTATGTCCTCTCCAAGACCCATCACTACTGCTCATAGCACGGACTTCATCACAGACTGAACTTTGTATCATACGACAGGATGTCCCTAACAGATGGGATACCATTTTTAGCCCATAAAGCAAAGCTCCTGATGGTGGACTAATGTTCCACATCAAACTCATAACCTGTAAAAGCACTCACACACACACACACACACACACACACACACACACACACAGAGCACACACTACTGAAGATGGGAATAGATCCCAAAACAAGTTTAGACCATAATGAAAATATTTACAGGTAAATAAAGCTAACTTCCAAACACTTTCTCTCCTGAGCCTCACTCTTTATAGTTCAAATATATATATATATATATATATATATATATATATATATATATATATATATATATATATATTTATATATATTCAAATACACCCCCCCACACACAACACACACACACACACTCACATATACATATATTCATATTTATATATATCATATATATATTTAAATGGATATTTCTATACACATATATATATATTTATATATTATCTGTATATTTATACATGTATTTATATAAATGTGTGTGTGTTTATATACATATATCTATATATATATGTATTTATATATATATATGTATATATTTGTATATAGATTCATACACACATTTAAATAATTATGTCTATTCATATGTTTATATATATACACATACACATTTGCATATATGTATCATCATCATCATCATCATCATCATCATCATCATAAGCAGCAGCAGTCTTTTATTGTCCGTTGTAGGACTTAGATCCTCCCCAGGATTCGCTACACCTCTCTATCGCTGGTGTTGTTGAGCCAATACTTGATGAAATTGTCTAGAACGTCTGTCAATCTTGTATTATGCCAGAATCGGTTGCACATGCAATCTCTCTGGATACCTACTAGTCCATTGGTTGCCATTCTTACAACATCACCAGCCCATTGCTAGTCGAGTTTTCTAGCAGATTCTATGATATTTTTCATTCTTGTTTCTTTGCTGATATACTATGCTGTCGTTAGAACTCTCCATGTGTGGTTGAGCATGATTTTTTCACGTCAACATTACATTCTTTTTAGTCTGCAGGTCAGTCTCTTGGTTAGGGTTCCATATTTCAGCTCCATAGGTGACATCTGGGAAGATACGTTGATAGTATACCCACCTTTTTATGATTAATGGGATTTTTTTACTTTTGATGGTTGAGTTTGCTCTACTGGAGGCTTGCCATCCTTAAATGATTCTTTGCTTCATTTTTTAAAGAGTTTTATTGAGATTCGTTGTCCTAAGTAGATATAATGGTCTACTTTCTACAGTTTTGAGTCTTTTATTTTGATTGTAGAGCTCTTTTTTCCGACTTGATTGTTGCAAATGTCATCTGAATTTCATATGTAAGCTGGCTGTCTAGTTTATTTTATTCAGCTTGTCCAGCATTAGTTGGAGTTCGTGTAGATTTTCTACAGAGAAGGCGATGTCGTCTGCAAATCTGTGGTTACTCAGGCACTCACCGTCAATCTATTTTCCTCAATTTCCCAAGTTTATGTTCCTGGAAATCATCTTGACGCAGGCTGTGAAGATTTTATGTCAGCTAGTATGTCTCACCCCTTTTGTCGCTGGAAGGGCTCTGAATCTTTATGCTGCACGATAAAGGAGCTGCCGTGACTATATATATATGTTTTAGTACTCTGACGTATATAGGGTCTACACCTTGTAGATTGATGGGCTTCAGGACCATGGGAATGTCCACAGAGTCAAAGACTGTCTTGAAGTCAATAAATGCTACAGCAAGTGGCAATTGCATGGTGCAACTTTTTCTTTCAGCTGATTTATTGAATGGAGATGGTCCATGGTGGGATAGTTTTTTTCTAAAGCCAGTTTGTCATTTAGCGTTTTTTTTTTCATTTAGTGTTTTTTCTTATTCGATTTGTGATGATTTTTGTGAAAAGTTTGTAGATGCAGTTAAATTGGCTAATAGGTCTCTTGTTGTTGAGGTGTTTCGGGTTTTCCTTTTCTATATATCTAAAAGTAATTATTTATATTATGATGGGAGATCTTCAGTATAATAAAATGTAATTTGTAATCATTCAGTGAGATCATACATCCATTTTTTAAACATAATTGTCTTTTTGGAAGAAATAGCCAATTTGGAATTTATAGTTGAAACAGCTATTTGAACTTTTGCATTATCAGCAGCTGTTCAGCGCAATGGAAGAGCAACACTACTTGAAATGGCAACCCTATCGACTGCTGGTTGATTCCTGCAGAAACCCTCCATTTTCTTTAATTGTATATTCTATTTATGTTTTCGCGGCGAAATGATGTATTCATTGTATCATAATAGGAGATTGTTTCAACATGCTTAACACATTTTTTTATCATTCGGTTCGACTATATATCTATTTCCTAATAGCATGTATGTACTGATGTATTTATAGATACTCACTCCCAATAGATCATAGTGTGTGTGTGTGTGTGTGTGTATATATATATATATATATATATATATATTTATGCATGTATATGTATATGTATATTCATTGTAATCATCAGAAGTCCACTGCTTGAAATGACTGTTCCCCTCTCCTCCCATGACAACTGTTATTACGCTAATCTTTGACATGACTCACCTACAAACATTTCTATCTTATCCTTTCATTTTTTCCATTCTGCGTTTACTGCCCCACGGGCACTCTTCGGCTAGCATTGTCATTTCAGACCCCAGTTTTACGGCAGCTAATTCACTAAATGGAAAAATTGGATTAAAACTTTCTTGCTGGAAAACCTTATATAAACCAGATGTATGTAATATACTACGTAATATTACTGGGCCTTGCAATTACCGGAAATGCTTCTCAGCATGGGTGACGTTGGCTCCATCTGTTGAAAAACGCTCTGTGCCACTTTTCCCGAGCACCTTATTGGTTTATCCTCAATGGATGGAATGAGCTGTTCTTGAATTTCGAGGTCGAACGTGTGATGTTACCTTTCATCATCACCATACTTTTGAACTTACTAGCCTTAAAGAACGTCCTTGCCCAAGTGGCTACATTGTCCAGAGTTTCTAGCACCCGTCTTGTTTGAAATGTAACCCTGACATTATCGTGATGTCATCCATGTATCATCTGAGTGTTGGCTGAACGATGCCTGACTCGAGCGTTGGGCCTCAGGTAACACTTGCTGATATCAGAAGATTTATATCCATAATAAATAGAATGTGGGTGATGGTAAATCTCTTTGGGGCTTCCTCATCGGAGAACCATCCAATCGCTTGAAAAAATGTCGGTTGTAAATCAGAGTCTGAGCCCTTGCAGGTAAATGGATATCATGTGTTGTATCTTGAATCTAAAATTGTTCTCATCATTCGTTTTACCATCCAAGAAGAATCACAAACACTTATCCATTAATCATTTGACACTGCATCTCCATCTTAAAATAGATATAAGAAAATCCACCTTTCCCTGTGAAATGACCATTCTAGCCCATCACAGCCATTCTTATCTAAAACAAGCCAAACGTCCACAGAACCAGGGAACAAACACCCCCTGACTCAGCCCCTCATGGAACAATTTCATTTCAATCCAAATGTCACCCTCAATAACAGAGATACCAACACCTCCCCTCCCGCTCCTACCAAACAATAAAACACAGAAATATCCACATTCTCCTCTTCAGCACCGAAATGTAAACAGCATACATTTCTGTGAATCACCGCACTTATTTTTCTCTGAAAAAGGTAGCTGGTCCCCGTTGAAATGCATAGAACAATGTCAACGGAATAATAATAGAATAAAATGAGATATAGCACTTATCACTTGAGTTTTTTTTTCACCTTCCAATCGTCATTTTCTTCTCCATGTATAATATATTTATAATACATAACACAGTTTGCTTGACAAACAATAAGTTTCGTAAGTTGGTAATGGTGCCATTTATACCGTTTACAAAAGGAACAAATTTCTTAAATTTGTGAAAAGTAAAAATATTCTTCAAAACTATACTTATCAGACAAAAAAGAATGGGTTCACCTGTATTTTGCAATGAGATGTTCGAACTGAGACTTCACCTATTCACCCAACTGACCCCCTCCTGTTTTATTTGAAAGTCTTTCACAAGACACTTGTCCGTATCGGGTGGGTTAGGTTTGCTGGCTTTGATTTGTTGTATTTTTGTTTTTACATTGGTGAGGCCGTCTGCCTTTAACGAAAATTATGATGAAGATATTAAAGGCCCCTAATTTTTCCACTCATATTTTTGAAGCATTGAAAATACGGTTTGCTTGGGAATGTATAATATAAACATCTATATATATATAATGGAATGGATATATATGATCCGACCAAATGATTATAAATGGCGTTATGTGATGTAGAAACTATCTGAAATGATATCCTGTCATAACAAGGTTATGTATCACTTAGCATTGACAACGTAAATAGAAATAGATAACCGTATAAAGACAAAAGATCATTTCAAATGAATCTCTACATAACATGAGAGAACTCATAATCGTTCTGTCGGATCATTTATGTCCATTTCTAAATACATACCGGTTGCGTTGAATAGGAATAGACCAAGGATACACGTGGTGAGAATTTGAGGTAAAGTGAAACATTCACCGTGTGATGATAATTCCTAATGAGTTTCTTTATAACAAAAAGAAATCTATCATCATGCATATAAATATAATGCTTATATGATATATAACGCATACAAGATGAACATATAATAATGGTACAAATATAAATATACAATGCATGTGTATTATATGACGTATTATGATGTATGTGATATATATATATATATATATATATATATATATATATATATATATATATATATACATATATATATAATATGCATATATAATATATATATAAATATGTGTAATATGTATATATATGCATGTGTGATATGTATTCAAAATATACAAATTATGTATATTTATAATGTTGGTATATATATATAATGCATATATGTATGCAGTTTATATAGTATATATATATATATCATATATATGTAATATATATACATAATACATGCCTATTCATATTATATGTCTATATATAATATATGTGTATAAATAGCAATTACGATAGCGCCAAATGCACTTTAATTCGGTATAATTCTGGGTATATATATATATATATATATATATATATATATATATATATATATATATATGTATATATATGTATATATATATATATATATGTTTGTATATATATATATATTTGTATATATATATATATATATATATATATATATATAATGTGTACTTTAGAGATTGAGACAGACTTGGGAGTGAAGTTTTTGGTGGTAAGGTTTATTAATCCTTATATGTCAATAGTCCATACATGTTTCTGGATTCTTCCCATCATCAGTGGTTTGTGTTGTGTGAGTGTGAATTAAAATGTACCATGTGGAACCAGAGTCCACTGCCAGGGGCTATGCATTGTGGGTAAGTTTTGTTGTCAGGGCTACTAGAGGCCTCCTGTTGAATGTAAGAATGACCAGCAGGTATTGGGACTTTGGTAAAGCAGCAGCAGTTGGTCTTGGGGAGGGCAGAGTGTATCAAGGTAGGGGGTAGTGTTGTGGAGTTGGATTTTTTGGTATGTTTGGGATAGTGTAGAAGAAGGGGTGTTGGGGTCAAGGAGCTACACAGGTATCAACCTTAAAAGTTACTGAAAATGTTTTGGCTATGATTTGGACAGGGCTTATAACAGGCTAAGGTGAAGTTTTTCCTATGGGTCTAGGTGACTTTGAAGCTTCCATTACTGAATGTGTCTTAGATGTGGGTGTGAGGATATTAATGGTAGGAGTTGTGTGTATTAGTGTTCTGTGTGGTGAGGGTTGTTCAGTCATCCCCAGTTTCGATGTATTACATCTCTTCAGTGTTGCTACAGACTTTATCCCATCCAGTACCACGAGGCAGAATTGAAACCCTCACATCGATATCCCAATTCTGGGCTACGGAACTGGATGGTCAGTAAGGCTGAATTTAAGCGATATGTTCATTTTATGCAGAGTTCCTCATCCACCAGAGTGCACTATTCCTATGGAAAAGCATTATATATATATATATATATATATATATATATATATATATATATGTGTGTGTGTGTGTGTGTGTGTGTATGTGTATATTCGCATAGACTAACATTAGAAATCCACTGCTGCATTTGGCACGATTTGCTTTTTTTGTTAAGTTTCCAGTCCATCTCTACTTTTGCTGCTTAATTATTTGTATAATATCATCCACCCAGATCCACCCTTGGATGGAAAGAGCCACAATGCTGTAATGACAGTAGATGAAAAGAAATCTTAATTTACGTAGAATTGCCATGAATACCTTTAAAGTTTATATAATTTATCCGATTTTTTCATAACATCGATTGTGTTCTGTCATTAGAAAATACGCCAACTCCCTTATTGTTATTCTTATGTGTATGATTTAGTAAATATAGTGTTCAAATGTGGAATTGGGTCTTCATGAATTTCGATCAGATGTGAGGAATGTTAACGTTTGAAAATTGAGCACGGAACATCGAAGGTTAACTTTGGGGGTTTACTCAAAGGAGATGTCAAATTAAAAAACACACCCTATATCCATCGTCTGGCTGGACTGAATCTATAATGCTTATCATAGTGTGACAGTCACTTGAAATGTGAAGTCATCTTCCATATCCTATTGCCCAACCTTCTGCAAAATTTCATTTATAATTTTTGGAAATATTGTATGGTGTACACAGGGAGTATGACGGTAAAATAATCCTTGATCCACCCCCAAATGTAAACAACTTCCTCTTTGCACCATGTACATCCTGCCAGAATATTTCGCAGAAAATCACCAAGAACATTCAAAGATATTGTTTTGTTTACCCATAGTTACAATGACTGAGTATAATTCCTAGATCCGTCCCTAAATGTGAACACTTGTTCGTAAGACCATTGCCAAACCTCCAATCAAATTTTACAAAGATTCATTAAGAACTTTCAAAGATACTGTGCTCTATACAAATAGCTATAATGCTAGGGAGGGGTGACCTTGGGAATTTCTAGGACCCGCCCCAAAATGTAAAAACTTTGTTATACATTCCGGCCTTTCCATAAAATTTCCTTGAAATTCATTTAGAAACTATTTAGTTATCATTCGGACCGATATTAAGTTTCTAGTTTCGCATTATAATTGTATAGTAAATTGAAACACCTACAAAAACATGTTGCAACGGGTGAATAAACCATCTGGATTTATTCTATTCTCCAAGTTACAGCACTTCGAATACGTGGAGCAAAACGATTATCCGTGCAATTTGAAGCTGGAATGAAAGCTATTGTTCCATCATGAACGTCTATACTTTATTTATTTTTCCTTTAATCAACGGATACATTTGTAACATCATGTATGACAGCACTAGGTATATCTGGCTTAATTAGTTTATAGTTGTTTTTCTTGCATAGAACAACTAAAAGAAAGGTAGACGTGTAGATCTGCAGGTAAACAGAGATGTTTAGGCTACCAACATACATACTTAATTAGAATGTTATTTACCTGATTGATAGATCGATCGGTCGATAAATATGAACAAACTGACATGCCAAAATAGGTAATTACTTGTATTCAGATCGATACTAATATTGATATTGATCAAGCTTAGCTTAGTACATTGCAAGATTGAAAGGGGATCGATTGAAGGATAAGTTGATTGTGTTGATTTCATTTTTAGATGTGTTCACACATCTCTACCAGACGCTTTTCGGTCGGTCAGTTGGTCTATTGGTTGGTTGGTCCTGCGTACTTTAAACAACATAAACAGGAAGAGATGAGATGTCATTTAAGGCGTGGCGGCAATAATGCTTTGATGTTTAAATAGAATGTACGAGTTTTGCATTTTTGTATTCAAGAAAAGCAATTTACGAATTTTACGGGGGATGGGACTCACTGAAATTTTCCCTATTGCAATATTTTACTTGCATTAGGATCAAGTGACCCCAAAAAAGACTAATTGTCCTTATTCCATTTGTCCTTTCAGATGTTTCCAATGGCTTAGTCGTATCACTCGATGCACAAAACACCTAATCATTCTTCCTGGTGTAAACAGGGTCGGATAAGGCTAGTGCGGGCCCTATATTTGAAACATGCTCGCAAATATTGAAAGATCCATTTTCACTTTCTTAGTAAAATAATCAGATTCTTTCATTTGCAATGCAGCAAAAAATACAACTATGACATTTCAGTAATAGTATTACTTTGTTTTCGCTTGGAGTTTCATGCAAGTTTCTAATACCATGGGATTTATGCGTCGTAAATGCATCGCTTAGAAACCACACTCCAATTAACTTGGGTATCAAAATTATAAGTAGGACATGGCTAAAATCACTAGCCTTAAACACATTCTATGATATATATATATATATATATATATATATATATATATATATATATATATATATATATATATATATATATATATATATATATAATTGATGCAGGATCACAGGAATCAATTGATAACATGTGAGCATTTAGAATGAGGCCCTTGGAACTGCATGGCCCATTGTATATGCTATTTTTGCTACATAGTTGATCTGGCACTTGGCGTAAATATATAGGAATCGGAAATGCTAATAACCGATTATTGGGAATCACTCGCTCAAGACGGGAATCATTCACTTGAAAGCCTCGGCGGGCTATTAAGAGCGTTTATCATTTTGCCCCTTGTAAGGCACCAAATTGGAAATGATAATCATTTGTCAAATTAGGTAAAATGAGACAATTTCAAATGGTCAGCTCAGTCTGACCTGAGGCAGGGATAAGCATCACCCTTTTCAATAATCCCCTTTAAGGCTAGGTTGCCTGTCATACAGTGCCAAGACAAAAAATTGTAAAGGTAAAATTTCAGCATACTTACACCAAATTTGATAGACTGATCAATTCGCTTCTACCTTGAACCTAGATCAGATACCCTTAAATTACTCCCTACGTGAGCTAATTGCCCCTGGTAAGGTACCAGAACTGATATTCATTACTACTCTCAGAAACACTTCGAATTTACATCTGCCGCCCACATCATCGTTGGAGCTGGAAAAAATCACCAACGGTCTGGTGTCATGAAAAACCTCTGACATTTCACGAAAAGTTCACACAAGTAGTCAAGCCGCACACCACCAACAGCAGAAGCAGCAATAGCAACTATAGTACTTCTACTACTGCTACTACAGATGGCAGTTGGTTTGGGAAACTAGGTATGCGGTAAAATTTGATTTGGGAAGCAAGTATACGATCAGGGGATCACGTGACTCATTTGCTGCACTGGTATCTGAGATATTGCCCGTATCAAAGGATTATGATATCAAAAGGATTACCACAGGATATTAGATCAAAATGCACTCTCCAGTGTAAGAAAACCAGGTTTCATCCGAAAATCATTGGTGCTAGCTGAAGCATAATAGAAAAAATTAAAGCACACATCAAAAGCACTCAATAGGAGTTAAAAAGGGAAAAACGAACTGTTTCAAACTGACCAGCAATCAGTCCAATTGAAAATATTTAGATCCGCCCTCAAATTTTGTTACTTTTCATTTGCAATGTGCTTTAACCTTACACAAAATTGAAATTAAATGAGAACTTCCTTAGATATCGTATAAAGTGACAGGAGCGAATATAAAAATTCATGCAAAAAATATTCTTTTTTTTCTGCATTTCTATATTTGCTCGTATGTTCCACGCCATATCTTCGGAAATTTTCAATGAATTCCAATGTAATTTTGTGAAAAGTGGGTTGAGATATAAAAAAGGAGTTTTCGATTTTTGGTCTGGATCCACGTCCGTTTCAGTGTCTCCTATATCTAGAATCGTTCATGGTATCGTAAAGTATCACTTTGTCAAATTGTATGCTTTTACCACTACGTGTGCTATTCCGATCACATTCTGCACCAATTATCATAGTCCATATTGAAGAGAAAAATCAAATGAGGACACAGGTTGCTTCTGCACATAGTTAGGGTTACTCTCGAAAACCTCGTCTGTCACATTCCTCCTTCTCACTCCTCTCCCAACCTGTCATTTGCAACGACATTCCATAAACGCTTGTATGCTTATATTTATTTCATATGACCCGATACTCCTTCCTAGAAATTATCGGCTTTTGCTTCGTTTGAACTCTCTCGTAATTGGAATATTGTTCACACCGAAATTCCATTCATATTACTATTAACGTTTAACTAATAAACCTAACCTGTAATTATGCACCGAGCAATTCAAAATAATATCCTAATCTTGATTGTTATAGTGACATTTTAACCATGTTACCCCCAGCCTTCTTCAGGTGATTTGCTGCATTCAGTCATCTTTCACTATCTGGTTTCATTCTTTTTTTTTTTTTTGTTTTTTGCGTATTTCATTCTTTCTTTTTTTTCTTTCATATTTCTTTCATTCATTTTCTTCATTTCTTCTCTTTCTTTCATTCTATTTTCTTGATTCTTTTCTTCCTTCATTTTTTCTTTTCATTTCTTGCTCACTTCATCCTTTTTTTCTCGATAGCTTCATTTTGTTTTATTCTTTTTCTTCTAATTTGTTTAATTCGTATTCCTTTTTTTCCTGTTTCTATAAGCTCCATTCATTCTATATTTCTTTCTTAATTTGTTTCTTTTTACTTCTTGCTCGTTCACCTTTATTTCTCGATAGCTTGCTCATTTTTTCTTCCTTTTTTTCTCATTCACCGCGTTCATTTTTTCTTCCTTTCTTCCTTTTAGTTGGCGTTATACACCTCTTTCTCTCTATTTCATCTTTTTTGTTTATTTTTTTTCTTTGGCCTAACCCTTTTGTAAAATTTCGACCTACTCGATTGTCTCTCTCCTCCATCTCTTTCATAACCTTCCATGACCCCCTTTTTCCTCTGCTCATTTCCCAGACCTCTTCCTACCCAGCCACACAACTCGGCTCTCAGACTCACAGTCATGAATGATATTTTGCCCAACCCTAGCCGGCTACGATTTTGCTCTACGAGCGAAAAGGTCGTTGGCTCCATTTTACTTACGTGTCGTGACAGCGGGGAAACTCACTGTCGGAAACACATGAGAACGTGTTGTCCAGGAACGCCATTTTGTGCCGGGGAGAAAACAGGCCAATGAGCCAACGACAGGTTACCGCATTTATTTTGCAATTTGTCTACCGGAGATAATATGACACGAGAGAAGGTTTTAGAAAGCCAAACGTGTTGGCGAAATGTAAGTAAGAAGTAATGTTCGCACGAACTTTTGTTAAACTCCAGTCCAAGTTGTTGAGTGGATTTGATTTGGTTTTTGCTGTGTAATAACAAGAACAATCTTCACCTAATCTAATACTATTTATATGTGCTGTGACGTTTAACCATAACCAGCTGATCGGTAGGCAGTCCTCTGACAGACTGAGTCTAACAGAGGAGTCTTACATGTATACGAAAATTTACACAAATACGCAATAGCTCATTTCAGTCTAATAAATAAGTTATTTTATACAATAATGTATATATTTTCATAACTGTCTTCATTCAGTAGATGTACCATAAGGAGGTTGCAAAAATGATCTTTTGTCGGAATGAAAACTTATGTGGAGTTTGATTCTACAGCAGCCCGGCAAACATTGGTCTGGCATTACCATGATAAATATCCGCTTCCTTTTAATGATCACATGGTTATTGGCTGGGTGTGTCGTCGCTGCACAAAATTTCTTTCTTTTTTTCTTATGAAACATTGTCAACCATATTGGGATGTGAAGTGGCCGAAAATTTAACAGCGCAGAGAATGGAATCTCCAGCTACTGTTGGCATCCAGTCTCGGAAACGGACAACTCTGATTCCAAAGTTATCCTGAAGTGGGTTAGGCTCTGTCAGACTTTTTTTTACCCTTGAAACATCCAAAATGATATCATAGGCAGTGCCTCAATAACCCTGGACTTGACTATGAGATAAAAAATAAGTATGTGGACAATTATCGGAGCAAAGCGAAGATTTACTCACAAAACCCATTTGACAAGGGGGCTAGCAACTTCTGAAGTTTCTTCCAACGAAGTTGCCTTATAGATTGTTTGGTTGAGCTAACATTTGGTATTGGAGACTTTTGGACCAAGTCACAACTTACGAGTAAGTTTAAGTATAAAGATGCACCGTTACGCTTGCTGTGGTTTCAGCAGTTCCTGCTTAGAAAATCGCTGCAATACAAAGCGTAACAAGGTAGAGCAGAAGTTGTGGACATTGAATTCTATCCCTGTAGTGAGGCCAAGATTAGAGGCCTCAGGTTTGAATTTTACGGACTAAAATGGCAGAATTTGACTATAAAAAAATAGTATCCATATTCGAGCCCCACTTTTAAGCAAATGCAAAAAATGTTTTAGCAAAATTTTTCTGTTGAATAATTTTCATTTTTTAATTCTTTTTTTTTTTCTATTTCATTAAAGGTTGTGGTTTGCTTACTGATTACACAAGCTGTGATACTAGTAGAACACGATAGAGGTGAGGTTGCAGGCACCTAGTTTCAATTTTTCAAAATCATCTGAATCATTGTCAATATATCAATAGTTGTTGAGAGTCTGCGCTGTTCATTCAATGCCTTAGATTGATGGTCTAATTTGCAATAAAAAATTCATCAGTATACAGAACTTTTGGTTTCGGAAGTATGAATCTGAATTCATGTAGGGCCTTAAATCAGACTTTATTTAGATATACTGGGTTAGAAACGGGCTGAGTGTCCGAAATAAGACACATCTGGCGACTGTGTCTACAAGTGAAAAACACAGATGCTTTATTTGCAGGCTTCAGATCGGATTCCCTGAGCCAGGGGAAGTGATTTGCCTCTCTGTACCGTCTTTCGGAACTTGGAATTCACGAAAACTTTCATCAACAGAAATACCTTATCTTTTTTCCCCTTCTAAATTTAATTCACGTACCTGGATGTGCATCAAGTCTTTCTCACGCTTTTCTTAGTTGAACTGCAAGTAATTTTTCAAGTAGGAATGAAATGGAGACCTCAACAGTAAGATCTTAATAACAGTGATCTATTACTATAACTGTGTGCTATGGAATTAACCGAATTACTGTTCGATAATATCGTTTTCAGAAAAATTATCACATAACCATGAATTTTCAACGAGTTATCTGGGAACAGATTCGTTATATGAATATCATATAAACCTTTTTCTGCTTTTTCTTATTCTTCTTTCTCGTCAGCAGTTCTTCTTCTTAATTGATGTATTAGTGCCGCACAGTCCAAGTTCAATGATATGAGCACTAATAGCAATTTAACCGAACAAATGGTAAATCAACCTGCAGAGTAGAATACTATGCATAATTCCTTATACAGCACGCAATGAAACCTTTTGCAACCAGCTCTCAAAGGAAATTAATGCGCGCATAATATATTATCTTGGTAATGAATGAATTTTGAATTAACTATTTCCGATAACATTATTTTCATCATTATTGATAATAATAATCAGTCGTTGTTACTGTTTTTTTTATTCATCCCGACATTGCATCACATGAAAACAAAGAAATACTCAAAAATTATTTGATGGAAAAACAAACACGACGAAGTAGTTCAAAATCTTTCGAAATACGTTACTTCTCAGTTCACATTCATATTTGCATTAGATTAACAGATATCAATAGAATTTGATTCACGATCTTGAAACAATGCTTTCATTTGCACCAGTATTCAGTGCTCATATACTTTAATCATTGGAAAAAATATCTCAACATGAGACTTTTGCACTCACTGGCAACTAAAAATCGGAGTGGACTTTTGTTATACAACACAATCTATCTATCTATCTATCAATCTATCTATCTATCTAGCTCTATATATGCACAGGGAAACAGAGAGAGAGAGAGAGAGAGAGAGAGAGAGAGAGAGAGAGAGAGAGAGAGAGAAAGAGAGTAAGAGTAGCAATACCAACTACGTCAGATTCATGTAATGCACTTTAAAAACTGCAAATACTACTCGTGATGATCTGACTTTTCAGCAAGACTAGTTTACTAGGCATCACTCTACGGCAGGTACCCTCTGCCAGAGAATATCCTTAGATTAGGTTGGCCAGACACTTGACTCTATGCCGGACAGTCCAGCTTTTGAGCGCTCTGTCCCCCTGTGGCACCAACTCGAACCGAACGTCGATTTGTCCTCTTTTTTTTTATTTCACAAAACAAAAACAAAAAAAATTCAGATATAATATTTGGAAAAGTGGTAACAGAAAATGTTAATGAGCTTTTATGCAATTGCCGTCGTCGTTTTATTGTATGTAGTTGCTGCTTTCAAAAGGCCTGCTAACTCAATAAGCTGACCCCATCCCAGTATTGCCTTTAAAGAATCACCTGCCCCGTTTGGGAACACATGGACTTGAATTTAATCCTCTTTGAAAATTTCAAAACGAGATTTTTAAAAGCGTATCACGTTGACTAAAATATCAAGGGATGTTGACTTCAAGAATAGCATATCTAGTAGGATGAATCATAACCCCTAAACATATTAGCCTGGATGCCTTGAAACTGAAAGTTAAAACCACTGTTGATCAAATGCCTAGTGATTTCATGTCCTGATAGCTAACTCGCATATGCCAAGAGAAGGACATTTCTTTCAAACCTACGCCATAAGGACCATGTTCCTATTCACGCCATCTAGGTGGACTTTGGGCTCCAACCCCTTGGTTTAAAGGGTTGGGTCGATCTAGGGTGATTCGCTCTCCATCTAAGAATTCCATTTCACTGATTGGACGATTATTGTACACACAGATCCGACAGACTATGGTTCTAACCTGTTGAGAAACTATCCTAATCTTCGTTTTATGGGCCCATCTATCATATATATATATATATATATATATATATATATATATATATATATATATATATATATATATATATGACCGATGAGTGTAAACATTCCATGCCAAACGCCCTCATCAGCAACTGGCAATACAATATGTTCCATAAGTAAATATGAAATCAAAAAACATTCGAGGACAATCATTCAGATTGTCTCCCGTTTCCGTAAGTATAGAAGATATTCATATGAACCTTTTTTTTTCATGATTTAACAATCTTTTTTTTTCTTCACGGATATGTATAGTATGTTCTTGTGCATTTTTCACGTACTCTAAATCTTATGCTATCTCTAAATTATTTAGGCAAGGTTTTCCAAAAAAAAGATTGATGAAGTCCAATGAAAATTGGCTATTTGACTCTTTTAGGGCTCAATCTAGCTCCTTTTTGTTGCAAGGGAGGCAACTCACACATCCGTAGTCCTGATTTTTTAGGCTTTTTCCATAACTCAGTTTATATATCCAATTGTGCAGTAGAAATATAACAAGAAATTTTGAAAAATGGTTCATATGCTAAGGCCTTGGGGAATGAGTAACATTTTGAAGCAATCAATTTTCGTATCATTCTGTAATAAAATATTGGCTTCTGGGACTTTTCCTCTACCAAAATTGCTGACCTTAACCCTGACATTAAAAATACCCCCCAAGTACTAGCCCTAAAGGCATTTACCTTGCAGATGGAGCGGGGGGGGGGCAATTTTGAAAAGGTGACCATTATCAAAAACTTATTTGGCTCAATTACAGTCACAAATCGTTTTAACTGAAAATAAAATATTTTCAGAAATCACTGTCCGTGATGTCATGTTATATCATCGTGACTTATTTGAACAATGATTTTTCTCCACTGAATTTCAATTATTTTTTTTTCATTATGATATTCCTCTTCTCTCTAATTTCTTTTGGAAGATTCTCTCCATACCAAAATCTAAAATTTATGAAGCGATGCAAAACGATTTAACAAACTATGTAATTAAAAAAGACCCGGTATCATCCACTTTCATTTATTTACAGTCATGTAAATAACAATCAAATAATAACGTGAATGTTTTAAATCAATGTAATTTAATCTATGTAATTCATTGATTTAATTTGTTTTAAACGAAAGTAATTTCACGGTTTACCGAGTGAGGAGGGAATGTTAAAGTGGTCCTTTGAAACTTTCAAGAATAATTGAAGAATAAAAAAAAGAATGAAATTACTATTTTATACAGATAAAACTTAATTACATGCAACACGAACCTAAAAAGATATAATAAACAGTTATAAGGCAACAGCACATTGGAATTATAATAATACAAAGATTAAAAGTGGTTTGCGTGACACACGGTCGTGGATACTTTTAGACTACTCATAAAAATTGATGTCTTGAAGTCGTCCCTTTTCAGCATTGCAATGTGCAAAGCTTACAAGACCACATATATAAATAGTGCCATTATCATGATGTCATAATGCCATCATGGTGAAGTCAGAACACCACATCATGATATCATACCTTTATTGTGAAGTCATAACGCTATATCATGATCATGCTTTCATTGTAATGTCATAATACAGCCATGATGATATCAAACCAAAATATGCCATAATGTATTTTAACGTCTTCTTTGCCTCGAAGAAAGGCCTGAATGTTCGATCATAAATGCTCATACTATATACAATCTAGAATATGCACGTCAGAAATGACAGGCTTATGTTAGTACGGATCGTCACTGAGGAGCTTGAAGCCATTTTAAAAGGTAATTTATTTCTAATAATGCCGGTATCCTGATTTTAAGTTTTTTTCCAAAGTCTCAACTAATCTCAAGCAGTTTAAATGTATGATGATCAGACATGAAGTCGTAGGAGATTCTACGGGGTAATTCTCATTGTTATTCCATAAGAGTAATATAAATCAACGAAATCATCCCATTTCTGTGCAAACGAACAAACATAAATAAACAGAAATATTTGAATACAAGTTCATTCATTGATTAGATTAAATGTGACTTCAATTTTCAAAATTTACTTTGATGAATTATCACTTATATCATTGGAAATATTACCTAATTTGTTTATACAAAGTAAATAAAAAGGTAACTTATTGCATAAAAAAATCATCCATCTGGCATCTGGCATCTAGGTGCAACCAAAAACATATAAATTTAGATGAAAAAAAAAGCATTCAAGGGGTGTAACTCGCATTCTAGTGTGCCAGAGATGCTAGCGCATCTAAAACCCGTTGTTTTACTGTCAGTAAGGATCAGCAGCTTCTTTGTTTCTTTTTTTTTTTCGGTTATGTTTTGTCTTAGAAAAAAACAAAATGATTTTTCCCCTAAATAGAAATACTGGATTAGTTCAGTATCTTGAAAAAAAGTTCATGTATAAATAATGTTATAAAGTAACTTATATAAATTTACATCATATAGAAAATAAATTGATATGTCAATTCTAGGATTTACCAACTGAAACATACGGATAAATCTAGGAAAAATAAATCGGTGAAAATTTGGTAAATATTTCTCTGTACTGATGAGCTTGTAATTTATTGCATTAAGTTATAACTGGAAATAATGTATGTTTTCACATAGAATACGTATTTCTAATAAAAATTGTTTACGGGGATGCTTACTGGGGTAATTTCATTTCATAATGATAAAAAAAAAAATTAGAGTTAATATTACTTATTACTGGCTTACATGAAACGGTGGGCTTCTTTCCCTTGGTATGGATGGACAGAAAGGATCCCATACGCACCACTGTCTTTTACTTAATTTCGAAATTCAAAATTAGCGACTGTGCTTAAAGTATCTATACTGCTAGCATGTCAGTTTTTCTTTTTTTTTTAGCTACCCGCTTCCATCAGCTACACCAAATCACCTGAAATATCTTGCCGAAAAATTTGTACAATTCTGAAAAAAGGATTCATCATATGTGTTACCTAAGGCAGAGCTTTTCAATTTTTTTTCTCCACGACCTCTCAATCATAAAAGCAAAATGCACAAAGACTATACCTAATACCATGCAATGCATTTTTTGTTTTTAGGTAAAGAGTAACATTTTCTAATTACTTTTACCTGAAAGTATAAGGACTGATGTTCATGTGATTTTGAAAGAGTACAAAAACATTGGAAATGAGTAGATTTCAGATTATCACTGTCCTAGTCATGATAGCAATATTTGAAGGAAATTATTTATGTTTGTATACATTTTGGGATAATCAATTAGAAAATAACACCTTCTACTCAAGGTCAAAAGTTATTAATAACAAACGGTACTTTGCAACACTGTAAAAATCAAACACTTCATACTTCATCTATCGATGACATCATTTTCCTTATTACATTATAGCAGCTGGTAAAAAAAACAAACACTAAACCCTTTCTTTCTTTCTTCGGTTGTTTTACGTAACTGGGACCGATCGACCAACTGTAGAGCGTCTTATAGAGATGTGTGGACACATAAAAAATATGGTTGACAGTGTGATTAGTCTTTTATCGCAATCTAACTGTAACTGTACATAGGAAGAATTATCTACCAAGAAAGATAGCTGCGTATTTATAATCTACATTTTAATGTATTCATCATGAGATTTTTTTTTAAAGAAACCTTAGAAAAAAAAACAAAAACTAATTTTTGTCAAAAAAATTGTGAATAGAATCGAGCCATTTTACAATAAGCATCAGAAGATAAATTTTTTTGTATAATGAGAAAGGAAAACATGAGTAACTTAACAATCATATAAGATAAAAATAGATTTTCAAATATTTTTGCGAAATCCCTGTAATCTTTACGCGAGCCACTACCTAAGACTCGACCTAACGTGCAACCCTGGATCGATATTTTACTAGCATCCCGTGCGAGCTTTGTCTATAAAGCATGGTAGGACCGAGGTGGGCGTGCAAATGTTGAGGGCGCTGCACCCACACAATGCCTTTTCAGTTAATATTTGGTTTAGTAAACATTTGAGAAAAAACTATAAGGAAATGTTTTTCAAATTGAGTATAAAATACTTTGACTGAATTTGACCTTCGTTTCCTCCAGAAAGATATTCAAAATGGCCGGATACTTTCCGGGGCAATTGATATTTTTCCCGTTTTGAAATGGCTGATGACTGAATGACCTACTCCATTGCTAAGAATTACTCTAAAGACCTTAACCGTAATCCTAACCTGAAAAAATACAAATCCTAACCGTAAAAATATCAATCTTTATATTAATCCTAACCCTATATTCTGCAGCAGGAATGGTTGCCGTATAAAAAGAGGAAAGGTAACAACTGTCTTCGGGGGACATACCTCGTATCTTGCGTAACAAGTTTGCTTACAATTACTTTGCTAATGGCTCCCTCCGCTGATTACTGATGTCTGGGGCTAAGACATTTCTTTTCACCCATGGAGTATGCTTATAAATATCGATGTCTTTTTGATGTTCGTTCATAGGCAATTTGTAGTTTAAATGCACAATTATTTGAAATGGTTTGTCTGTCTGTGCTTCCCATCGTAAGTGACGTAAGTGCAGTTAGCATTGACACCGTGTGAGCATCACGTTTCAATTTCACCACTGGCCATTGGGGAAAAGTCGTTCAAAATGTTACCTCACCTTTTAGACGAATGTAATTAAATCTTATATAGACTACCATTACCGACTTTTGATACATCGATATTTTCACCGCTTTTGACTCTGTCCTTCCTGAATAAGATGGCGCATAGAAAAAAGAAAAAAGAAAAAAAAAGATTGGCTACTTCAGAGAAGGAAGATCATAATCACCATTAAATTCCAGACAACAGAAAAAATGAAATGAAAATAAATGTCGATTTTGCAAAAGACATAAGCAAACGTTTTGGAAAGCCAGTTGCTTTTATGCAACGTACGTTCACTTAGCAATCGTATAATTGTTTGTATGGTTGCATCTCTGTTCCGTCCAGTTCTTGTCAAAACATCAGAATTTTAATGGATGGATCCATTTGAGATGAATTAACACAGCTAATGGAAAAAATATTGGGTTTTAAAATGTGATAGTCTGTTGTGACAGCAATGAAGATTTAGTGATAGAAACTTTGAGGACTATATGTCTGATCATACATTAAACAGTTTCAGTTTGTTGAGACTTAAAAAAACTCAAAATCAGGATACTCGAATCATTAGACATAAATTGTCGGAATAAGTAGGTTTGGGCTCCTTAATGACGATCCATATTATATATATATATATATATATATATATATATATATATATATATATATATATATATATATATATATATATGTGTGTGTATATATATATATATATATATATGTATTGTTGGTGCAACTCGATAACAGTATTATATTTCAAAATAATTCATATGACAGGAATCGTTGCTCGAATATAAGAGTGTGAACAAAATATTTTTTTTGCTGTGTAACACTTTTGAATGATCGTACTAATACTAAACTCTGTTCTTGTACTGGATGTTACATACGGTTTAAATTAACCCTTTCAAGTATTATAAAATATATATTACAAGAATTAGGAAAAGGCAGATCACAGGAAAAACAGTTAATATATATTTCATATATGAAAACAAATAATCGAAATTTTCTACCTTTTTTTTAATACTTGTTTCTGTTTCTGCTCTAAGATTCAGTCAACATGTGTTTGAATTAATATTTGAACTATTTTACTTAATTATTGGGGTCAGAATTGATGTTTTTCCACTTTTTGTTGTTGTTTTTGACTTCCTGGAAAATGTGTTTTTACTACTAAAATTCAATTTTCTATCTTTTGGTGTCCGAGTCTGGTTTCGCACCAGATGAGATATAAGGTTATTTAATCTTTTTTCACACAATAAACATTTTCCTAAATTTCTTTGTCCAGAATCGTATCAAGAAATCCGTTCATTCGACTTTATAAAACGTTTAATTTCAAGTTGTGATACTCTATTTTCTGACGACCGATTTGGGGTTCGTTCTGGGTGAAATATACGGTTAATTTGAATCTTATTGGGCATTATTCAAGCCTGTTAACAGGCAGAATCATAAAATAGACACTTCAAGGATCGAGAAGAAATTATCGAATTTCTCAACATTTTAACGCTTTTTTACTCTTTAGTTATGCATCGAGTCAAGGCATGTTTGAATCTTAATAATAACTATCTCCAATATACAGACACACATCTTCCTCTTTAGTTCTTTCCCTTTCAGTCATTCTGTTAATCGGTCAGTCCGTCTTTTTTATCTTATACATGAATAATGCCAGTTAAATGGGAACTTCACCACCACTTAGTATTTACTTCTTCATATACAAGTGAGGAGTGTCTGCGTATCTACTTGTCTGTCCCATAATAGAAACCAACTAAACATGGGCACAACTCAAACGGGATTTGGCATGCATATATATCAGTCCTAGGGGAAGTTCTGAAAAAGAAAGAAAGATTTTTACGGATTTCAGAGTGGGGTTCTATTTGCAATGTATCTATGGTGACATAAAGAAACCTTGTTTTTCGTCCTCTTCTATATTTCTGAAAGCTGTATTTCTTTTTTACTCTTCAATAATCATAACCAGCGTAGATGGGTATTCAACTAGTATAATATCAGTAAACGCAGCTGGAAAAAATGGAATTGTAAAAAAGATGTCTTCCAGAATGGAGGCAGTGGTCCTCCTAGAAAATTAGACTGCAGCATTCAGTTTCATATACAGATACATGGATAGATAGATAAGGAGAAATGCAAATCAGTCGATATATATGTAAACATCCGTGAATATACGTATAAAAAGGCATCGACTATCGATTGTCTACCGAGAAAAATTTAATGCGTATGAGAACAGGGTTATCTATGTGCGCCCAACTTTCACCTCCCATCGCCTGTCCTTCACATCGGATGTAAGTTCATTTCCCATGATCCAATTCGCTCACCCTACGGCGACCTCCGGACTTGGCCCGCTGTCAACGTAACAGTCGACCACGAAGATATCACCATTATATCAATATGCAGCACTCGGGTATTGTTTTAGATTCGCCTAATGGCTGGCCCACATTACGCCGATCACCCCCAACTGCTTCCGCTTTTTGTCTGTCGATTAGCTTATTTCCCAAACCGAGTGACGACAATGACTGTATTAACAACAACAACAACAACAACACACTCCGAAAGTGGTGCTGTTACAAAGTCGGCCTTTTAGAAGCGTTAGCAGACAGACAATCAAGATTGCAGAAGTTTCTCTCTGTTAACAAATGTGGGAAGAAAAGAGACGAAATTACAACAGGTCTCGTAGGTCTCTCAGTAGAAACAGGTGCATTTTAGCATCATGTCTTATCGTGGTCGATCAATTAAAAATATGGGGTGATCAATGAATAAATTTCTTTCCTCGCCTTTTCGGACCGGGACCACTAAAAAAGATCAAATTTTCAAAAACTAGTGAAAACGCTGTCGGACTCAAACTAAGGGATCAATTTAACACAAATGATATACGTTGTAATCTGGAACCTCCATTAAACACCCATTTGAAGTGGATTAAAAACGATATACGTGGTTTTTAAGAAATGATAAGGAGTGAATGTTCAAAATTGGCGCGACCAATTTGCACGATAAATCGATAGCCATCCAGACTCACTCGGAAACTGATGAAATCTATGCTGACAGTTTTGTTTAATGTTTTTTTAACAAATAACTTATCTTTACAATTTTTCCATTTCCTTCATATTGAGATTATCATCATCATGATTATCATCATGATCATCATCATGATCATGATGATGATGATGATGATGATGATCATCATCATCATCATTATTATTATTATCATCATTATTATTATTATTATTAACATGTTCAGACGGTAGTCATTGCAATGAATAAGCAAGTCTGTCCCGGTGTCTGGCAATCTCATTGGTATTCTTAATCAGAATAAGATGCTGTTACTACTTGGACCTGTGGTGTAGTACACATTTTACTTTACAATCCTCTCAGTCTTAAGTAGACCAAATTTGGTTGGGTTAATCAGACTTACAGTGCTGTATAAAAACATAGAAAAACAGGTCATTGTTATCGGGGCGAGAGCGAACGCAGACTCAACGTATTTTTGCGAAAGGGAAAACCATGTTGGAATTTTGCTCACATTTACAGTTTATTTGGAATATACGTGCTCTGTTTTAGCATTGGCTGAAGTCAACTCAACTGAAAATCTACCAAATACGATTTGACTTTCATATCCATAATCGGAGATTCGATAATTTGGAAGTCACAATTCGTGCTTTTACTGAATTTTTGACCAGTACACCTGGAAACTCAAAAAATTAATTTAATCTAATCAAAATTATTATGAAATGTAGGATCCAAACCCCCTTAATTACATAGAAGAATATCGTGAAATATTGTTTCACAAAAATTGAAAAACGTATTAGTTGAATTGAATTTTGATCATGGTGTAACCTGGGTATTTTTCACTTTTGACTTGAATCAATACTTGGGTCAAGATTCAACATCAGATTCACACTTTTTAATGTCACAGTACCCGTAAAAATTGACGGGATTTTTTTCTACACATAAATCAATACTTCTGCCTGAAATCAAAGTATCTATGCCCTCTGCATAGTATTAAAATGTCCCTGCCAAGGATCAGGATGCAGTTGCAGGTGTCTTTGAGTTGGCTTTTACTTTGAAGTGCGAGATCAGTATTTTTGAGCTCCAACCATTTTTTTTCACCGTATTTTTTCCTGCACAGGCTCAACCGACTTCATTCAAACGTAGAATATATCATTGTAAACGACTCTATCTCCAGTTGGAGTCCATCTGTCACTTGTCACCGTGTGCCAAGCTGACTGAAAGACTTATGGATCACTGCAGCAATAAGTTTAAGCTCATATTTGCACAAGGCAAGGTGAATGTTGACTCAGCTAATTCAACAATTACAAAGACATTATGGAGATATTCAATTGAAAAAAACAAAACAAGTGGAGATTGTATTGATACTCGCAGATTTCCCAATACTTCGTTGCAGCTACAAGGAGTAGAGCATTCGAGTTCTAAGCTGCTCGTTATGTTCGAGGTGATAAATAGGCCAATTAAGCACCGAGTACAATTTTCAAGTAATTATTTAACAATTTTGTACCTATTTTCCCCTTCCATCCAGTTCTTTTGAAGTATTTCAAAGGAATCGAAGAAAAACAATGTAGAAACAGATAACTATATACGAATAAGAGAATAGAGATTAAAAACAGAACTATATAATAAAAACTAAGAACACTGACCAATCTATATGTGAGCCGAATCGAAACCAAAAAAGTCAACATTTGTTTTTCTACTCGATTATGGCATCTAAAGCGTCCGTTATTTTTTTTGTAAAGGTTTGTGTATTTTATGGAATTGTTAGTGTTGTTTCTCAGTGATTTTTTAGATGCATTTTTTGTTGGTTTCCACGGGACAAAAAGAAATTCAAAGGATGATCATATATCATGGTATGACAGAAAGCCACAGTAATGCGTCAAAACGAAGGTTTTATAAATACATATACATATACATATATATATATATATATATATATATATATATATATATATATATATATATATGTGTGTGTGTGTATGTGTGTGTGTATGTGTGTGTGTGTGTGTTTGTGTGTGCACTTATGTATATAGATTATGGGGATAAATATATATATGTATATATATATACATGCATCTGTGTGAATATTTGTTTTCACAACGCATAGTGCAAAAACATGCATTTTTACATACACGTATTTTTAGTCATGTCTCTATGTCTTTCTGTCTCTTATGAATATGTATATATATATATATATATATATATATATATATATAAATATATAATTTCTTAAGCACACACGCACACATATACACATATACGTGTACGTATATATGTGTATTTTAGTTACCATATTTTACCTCAGCTTCAATGGATATTGTAGATGATCCTGGACACGAATTTGACAAATGAATTTTCATTCATCTGGCATACACACACATCTACACACACACACTCACACACATGCACACACACACGCACACACACACGCACACATACACATACATCTCTCCTCCTTTATGAATTTATTTCAGTGTGTTCCTATTCATCTATCACTATCTTTTCTCTCTCTCTCGTTATATCTATCTATCTATCCATCTATATATATATAAGAGAGCAGGGATGGGAAAGACAGGTAGGATCAGACTAAGATAGATCGATATGGCAAAAGAGACGAATGATACATAAGTATGAGTATGTATGCATATGTACATCTTCATAGTGTCTACCAAATTAAACAGTCAAAATATTCGTGTTTTTTTTTCATTCCTTCACGCCTCATTTCCGTCTTTGCTGTTTTGGATTCTAAGTTTACTTTCGGTTGAAAGCTGAAAGTAACTGTCAATCACAACTGATGACATCTACAAATATCAGTTTCTCTCTGAATATATTGCATGTGTAAAACGATTGAATGTTCTACTAGTATTAGAGTCACCAGTATGATGCTGGTAAAAAGTTTTGTATCAGAACGGGGTATGGAGTTTTATAGTGAAGTTCATTATAGAAGGAAGATATGGCAGTGAGCAATCGCCTGGAAATATAATGCTACCAAAAACGGATCAATGTCACGTGGATAAATATTTATGGCTCTCACCAAATCTGTGACGTCACCAACGTACGATTGGGAAGAAAGGGTAATAGCGTAATAGCTATAAGGACTTTTATAAGAAAACAACATTGAACGGTGGCCATCTTGGATTGAATAGAAACGCAGACGTCCACGTAGTATTAGCAAGTGGGTCCCGACACACAATGAAAATACAATCAATGAAATATGGGAAGTTCACAACTATCAAATAGAGAAATAAAGGAAAGTTTAGTTAATTTTAGACACTCATTGAAGCATATATTCAATGAGAAACAAGCGAAACAGTTAAGCACATATATTTTAGGGCGAGAAGAATAACGTAAAACAATTAGGAACGAACGTAGGCATCAAGAGAAGTATGTCTAAGAAAGGGTAGCAACGAAAGATAATTAGCTGCTACTGCTAAATAGAGAGAAATATTTTGGAGGGAACGCATGACATATCGTGTCTAATGTCATTTCTTCACCTGTCGATGGAGGCTGATAAATGCTATCTTTGATATGGGGTTGCTATAAACGGGCCAGGCGAGATCATTTAAAGACTGTGAATCAGGTTAGGCGTAGGAACTATTGGTACGAATGGGGTAGGCAGGCAGTGTAAGACGCCAGAAAGTTTAATGGATTCTCAACATCGGTTAACGTTGCAGACTTCGGTAAGGCCATCTATCTACGACGGACAGTAAACAGCGCATACTGGAAGTAAAGATTTATGTCTCCGTGTAAATAATAGTTTTCCCATTTGTTGTGTTGGGTTGGGCATAAGGAATAGAAAACATATTTTTCATCAGGTCTAATTTGAAGCTCAGTTTTCCCCGAAAAGCGTCGGGTATCTCAGGTAGTTGGTAGAGAAATCTGTATGACTTTTTAACATCAAGCTCAATAATCATAGACGAATAGATAGATCTGCAAATCTAAACAATCTACTCCCGAAAGAGCAGTACTTTCGCCTACCAAATCATAACTTTAACAGTACGTAGCAATCATATTGCTTACAGCAGCTAACTAACGTACACCCATTAGCCAATCGACAACGATAAACATAAAAAATATGTTGAAAAAATACCGAAGTAAGGAAACCTCACCTGCACTCACAGGAATTTGAAATTATAAATATTATAGGAATAAAATAAATGAATGGATAAAAGAATGTGATTATGAAAAAACAAAAACAAACAAAACAAATGAAAATAAAATGGAATATTAAGACTAAGCCGAACTGAATGCTTCTATAACAATGTAAGAACCTTTAATCACTGGTGTATTATTTCGTAATTAAAATATTCACCATGTTATTTTACATGGTTCTTTAGCACCTCAGGATTCCTATCCATCAATCCGTTCGAGTTTTATCACTTTATTCTGTCACGTTTTTCCTCTCCCCATCCAGATTGTTCCCTTGGCAATCTGCCTCTTGGAAACTTGAGCCAGTAACCAATTCTCAAGACACCTATTACAATTACCAATCCAGTTCATTGGTTCACTGCAGTATATCTCTATTTACTGATGTATAACCAACTATTGCTCGAGCAACGTTGAAAGTTTTTGACCTTTTCACTGAAGATAAAGCCTTTTTGCTCCAAAACATAACATAAAGATTCTATGTAAATGAGCAATCCCCTATGTACAACACACTCCGCCTCTGACTGAACTTATTACCGTACAATTCCCTCCCTCTCTCTCTCTCTCTCTCTCTCTCTCTGATACTCTGCTTAGTAAAACGTTTAGTATAGTTGCACCCATTGAAAAGTGTTACACACACCAACACAAGCGCCTGCCTATCTATCTATCTATCTATCTATCTATCTATCTATCTATCTATCTATCTATCGATCGATCTATCTATCTATCTATCTATCAAATTCTGAGATGAAGAGTTGTTGCGACGTTTCGGCTAATGTACCCTCCGGTTTCCTTTGGTTATTCATCACATTTGGAAGTCGATCAGGACGCTTAAGATTTATTTGATCTGTACGGGTCTACCCTGTCCGCGGTAGAAATGGCACAATAATAACCATACTGCATCAATTACAGGACACTATTAAGCAAATGTGGAGTTAAAATTAGGATAACAGAGAACTTTTTGTTAATTTCGCAAACCATTGATAAAATGTTCAGTTCTTTAACCTGTGTGTCCCACAAATATGACCATGTGTTATTCTTATCAATACAACATATAATGATATACTGATTGCCTGAATTGACTTCAAAGAGAGATCTGCTGTACAAATGTATCCCATTAGTTGTAGATACTTTGAAATACATATATAATCCAGGAGCAATATTCCCTGGAATCAATTTAGTTAGTACGCACAAAAATATTGCACACACGCACAGGAGTCTGGAAAAACTTAAGATTTACTTTGTATGAAACTTCTTTACAAGCAAGAGTAAGTACAGCAAAATAAGGAAAATAAAGCATACATTTGAGAATTTGATTTTTTTTCCAGAGGATTTCAACAGCATAATTTGTAAAGTCGAATAAAAATTCAACACATTCTTGGATCTTCACCGAGAAATAAATACAGTCTGCAACAAAGAAAATTGCAAGTGAGATGAGGCTTCAGGCTCCGATAATTTCCATCTTGCTTTGAATATGACCAGATTTATCAGAGGTCAAATGCTTCTGCAAATCACTGGAAGAAGAATTACAGTTAGTCAGGGGGTGATAGCTGGAGATTTTTGGTCCAGGGGCTTGGTGCATCATCTTACTCCCTCTAACATTCAGTGCAGTGGTTCTGGACCAAGCGTCCACTGACCCCTGAGGATCCTTGACCCCTGAGTTATTGGCAGACATTCAGAAGCCTGGAGTCCGTGAACTTAAGAACGCAGACAGGGTCTTATCTCCTTGAAAGGCACCCTCTGAGATTCGTGCAATGTTAGTAGAAATACTGTAAGTGAACTATTACTCATGAAATCTTTGGGGGGTTCTCGTCCATTCGAGGGCCAGTGACGCCCCTGCTTTGATTTTTCGATCCGGAGCAAGATAGCAAAATAAATCCTTCGACGGAGAGGAATGCATTTACTCGATTAACTATCAGAAGAAACCGCCTTAATATATATATATATATATATATATATATATATATATAGAGAGAGAGAGAGAGAGATAGATAGATAGATAGATAGATAGATAGATGAACATCGTGAAAAGAAACTCTCTGCTGGATTTTCTTTGTTCCCTGATTAATTGAAGTGAAGTGATTCCCAAGAAAAAGAAGAAATATCGTTGGGAGTTTATCATTGCCCACTATATATATATATATATATATATATATATATATATATATATATATATATATATATATATGCGTGTGTGTGTGTGTGTGTGTATGTGTGTGTGTGTGTGTGTGTATAAATATATAGGGGGTTGCGTGCATGTGTGTGTGTGATTGTGTGTGCCCATGTAATGAGATGACGAATAACAATTGGTCAGAAACATTTGGTAAAAATAGACACATACTGAGAAGAAAATCGCCGATATGCATAAATAGTAGATATACGATCATTGCGTAATATCAGCTAGATTATACGGGCGCCAAACCTGGAGACTACCCAAACCACTTGAAAACAAATTCAGAATAGCACAGAGAGAAATGGAAAGAGCAATGTTAAAGGATTAACATGGATTGGGAAAGCGCTAGGGTGAAGAAGATCGTATAAGCGATTTAGCAACAAAAATGGGGATGGGTAAGGCACGTAGCGAGAAAGGGGAGCAACAGATGGAGCGAAAGGCCAACTGATTGGTGCCAGAGGAATAGTGAGTGCAGTTGGAAAAACAGACACTAGATGAGGAGACGTGCAAGAGAAGTTTGCCAGTAATACATGGCAGAGATTAACACAATCACGCTCGTCATGGAAGGAAATGGGAGGGGTATTTATCAAGTGATGGATTTATTACAGATGATGATGATGATAATGATTGCATGTAATTACGTTTATGCACACACACACACATATATATTTAATTGTATATATATATACGTGTGTGTATATGTGTGCGTGAGTGTATGTCAGTTTGTGTGTGTGTTAGTGTGTGTATATGTGTGCGCGTGTGTATGTCAGTGTAAGTGTGTGAGTGTGTTGATGCGTATGTATGTGTGTGCGTGTTCCCTAAAACTCAAATCCACGGAAGTGGAGTATCTATTGAGTATTGATTTCACTCCACTCACAAAATGAGTTTGAAACTCAACGCTGTCCGGGAATTGTTTGTAGCCTATATTTTTGAACTCTGCAGTACTTTCCTAGAATTGTGTTAGTATCAATCCGGGTGAAAAAAATAAAAAGCAAAAACAAACAGCACCTGCCAGACAATACGACCTCGGAAACATGTGAAGCACACAATTACTCGAATCCCCATTCGGAGGGGAGGTCAGGGTGGTACACCTGCTCATGTTTTATTTCCTTGTCTCTTTCATCAGAACCCAACTAAAAGCTACAAAATATGATGAGCCGTGGAAGGTCAGTCAACATGACCCTGGATTCCTGAAACAGGAGAGAAAGATCAGAAATGAAATCTAAAAAAGAATCATAGCATTGGCCTTCGTGTGGGTAAGTATGGCGCGTTTTGTGATAATGTGTTTTAACTTTAAGTCTATAGAATAGATTTATGGATTACAGAGATCTGTGACCTGGTCGGTGATTCTCTTTACCAAACTTGGATGATAATAAAAGGAAAACAAGAAAAAAATATATATGTGTGTGTGTGTGTGTGTGTGTGGGTGGGTGGGTGGGTGCTGAAATCCCCTATCATTATAGTATATGCATACGTAGATGTCATGAATGCTACGGTTTCATGTACACCTTATGGTATGAGAAGTGATTTTTGAATTTACCGGACGGCAATTTTCGATTTTCCGATAGTAACCTTTACAAAACTGAGCTCAGTTTGATTAAGTTCGAACAAGAGATTAAACCTTGGGACTCTCATTTCATTCCTTGTGTACAATCGTAATCTCCTTCTAGATAAAGCATCCATATTGTCATGAAAGAATTTCAATAAGAAAAAGTATTACATGAACTTGTAATCATCAATACCGTATACAGATTCTGATGTATGTTCAAATACCCAAATACATCAAAACTAAAGTCCCTTATTATGTTGGATATTTCGTCTCTATGCTTTGATTCTGAAGTATAATTTAAGTTTGATTCAAATGGATCCAGACATTCGAAAATAGGGAATAGAGCATGAACAATGACTTGGAAAGCTCTTGTTTTAATGGTCCAGCTCCTTAAAATACAACAATCCTGTTATTGCACTATATTAACCAACTATTGTTTCAATGAACAAATAATCTTTTAGATCTTGAGCTCGTTCAGTTCTAATGTATTTTATCTTCAATCGATGATACAGAAGCTTAGCAGGAGAGATCCACGATATATATTGACACAGTTTATGGGAATATTTAGCATTTTTATATCTAAGCATAGTCTTATTTAAACTAATAGTTTAGGCATTTGCTTATCCGTGCCTATTCGTCGCTAAAGATACGAAGCGTATCAACCTAATATTCTGATTGAGGACTGAAAAAAGGTAAACTTACTACATAGGCTATGTGAAGTTCACCTTGAAAGTCATTCTAGATCCCCAGAGGCCATGTCTATCCATTTTCAGAGTTGTGGATCACAATATTGCACCTAGAAAGAATTTTACTTAAGACATCATTACTCACCAGAAAGTTGTAGGCAATATGAAGTTGATGCTGGTTGTGATTAAAAATCATCTGAGGTTATTTCGGGAAACAAAAAAGAAGATTGGAGGCCTTTGACTGACTTCTCTAGGAGAGCTCTTCACAGAATGTTCAAGGGTTTGATCCCAGATCAACCTTTTCATTATAGCATTTGATAGGAAAAACACTTATGTAGTGTAACCAGAAACCTGTCGATTTAAGTGACATCATCGGTTTTTTTTGTGCCTTATGATATTCTTTTACGGCTACTTTTCCATACGTACAGACTGTGAATCACCGTCTTTTTCTCTTGCTGTGCTGGGTAAGGAGAAATACATAAAAGAATATATTTTTTCCTTTTTCGTTAGATTTCAAGTTGTTTCCTCAGGGAACACAAGATATCCCAGTTAATTTTAGATAGATAAGGTGGCACAACAAATATCAGCCCTTAAACCGAATCTGGAAACCGATTTTCGAAAGCTGGTTAAAACTATTTATGCTTATTTTGCACAAATCTTTCTGATAAAAGCAAAAATCCACCGATTCATACACATTATCTCATCGCTAGTTGCCTGTCTCAATTAAAGGTCACATTTCATAAAATCTGATTGAAATCAATTGAGAACGTTTGAAAATATTGAGTGGACCAAAATACATCTTTGGCGATATCGTGTTTCATGGACACACACACACACACACACACACACACACACATATATATATATATATATATATATATATATATATATATATATACTATGAACGCATACGTAACTTGATCAAAAGAAAAATGAAAAAATATCTCTCAATCAAAAAGTATCCTGGGTCAACTCTAAAATTTGATAAATTCTTCTTTACCGCTCCTCACGGCTTTTTAAAAAATTCAATAGAAATTCACTCAGGACTTTTAGAAGGGAACATTGTTTTACACAACTTTTTGTCTTTTACAAGGTTTCGATCGGTTAGCCAGTCTGTCGGCTGATTCACCTTACGTTAAACAGCAGAAAGGGGAAGAAAGAAGTTTGATGTCATTAAAAGGTGAGAGGTCTAAAAAAAAAATCATACTAGCTGCTATGATATCATAACAGAAGGTATGTGGTTCACATTTTTAGATTAAAAAAAAAGTCCAAATGGCTAAGATATGCCAGAATTGTCCATTTACGATTTTTTTTTCTTTTGAAAATGTTACTCGCGGAATATTTCCGTATCGCAATATTTTACTATTATGAAAATCAATTGACTTAAAAAAAGACTACTTTATTGTCTTCTCCCTCTGCACCCTTCCTCTACTACTACCACCGTTGGTGGACACATCGATAAACTTATGGTTCTTGTTTGTTTTCTATCGCATTGCCAGACATATCATTTAAATGTTTAGATTTTTGGCAAACCACTATGGTTACTTATAAATGAGTTGGCTTAAGGGACCAATAATTACCCCACCAGCAGAAACTAGCAGCAAAAAGGTACAACTTTTTTCAGTCACATAAACACACACACACACACACACACTATATATATATATATATATATATATATATATATATATATATATATAGATAGATAGGTAGATATATAGATAAATAGATAGATAAATAGATAGATAGATAGATAGGTAGATATATAGATAAATAGATAGATAAATAGATAGATAGATAGATAGATATATGTAGTGAGCAAAAAGTTTGTCCATGATTTGAAACCTATATCACACCAAACATATGCTACGTACTAACATATAACGAATTATACCTTTTCTACCACGTGAAGAACTTAACATGTGCTACATCTGTTGGCCAGAGAAAGTCTAGGCGATACTTGATTTCAGGCCATGTGTTTTTCAAGATCTCTAAAGCACCCAATATCCTCACGATCAAAGTTTCAATATCAGGAACTGGTGTACTGAACACTGTGTCGTTGGTATAACGCCATAAAAATGTTAAGAAAAGTAATGGCTGGTGAACGTGGTGGATACAATACATATATTATGTATATTGCTCTGTGCTAGAAATATGGAAAAACACTCTTAGAGGATGTTCAATCAGCTTTTTTACTGTCGAGCAAAAAAAAAACCAAACAAACAAACAAACAGTACAATTTTGTTTAATGGCTTGATAGTCAGGCTGCATGAAACAATTCAAACAAATCAAATTAGAATATTTAGATTATTGGCATATTTTCTCTAGATAAAGTAGAGGGGAAAAGCCATGGAATCATATTATTCCGAGGGAAAATTAATTGAGTCACCTTGTAATCCACTTTTCTCAAACAAAAATCAGCACAACTCTGAATATGTAAATTACTGTACCCTTAAAGGAGAATACTTGTAGATATTAACGATCTGTTGGACGTATTATTGAATTGTTTTGATTGAAATTAGACATGGCTTTAACAAGACAGCTTTGACATGACATGATGGAAGGGAAAGGAAATCCAACACGGTGTGTGGTGAAAAATGTTGGTTGTTCTCAATCAGTTGTGTCTAAGACTTCATGCAAGCATAAACAAACTGATATGGTCATAATGGAAAAGACGTCAAAGTATCAGGATAGAGAGCCTAAAACAATGTTTTAGAAATAGAAAATATCCGACCAAAAAAGTGAAAAACAAATGGACGGAAACAGGAATCGTGCTGTTTAGTATGAAATTTTCTATCCTTCTGAAATGCAAAACTTATAAAAAGAAATTGTATGTCTCACTGATAGCGGCGCAGGTATAGGTGATCTAGACTTATATTCCTTACAATTAAATAGACAAAGATTTTCTCCTAGAGCATTGACCTGGGCATCCAGCCTGCTATACTGTTAGGTCAACACTGTGAGCAGACCTCTAAAGTCTGTGCACATCTGTTCCTTCTGTTCTCTGCTTAAAGCTACTGACCACCGTATATCCAGTATATCGAAGACAGTCTTATTATCTGGGAGGTCTGTGCCTAGAGTAGCAAACAGCCGTCAGCCGTACTACCCCAATTCTCTTCGAAGGGACGGAAGAACTCAATAATCAACTTGGCAGATTGTTCACGCCCAGTGGTCCAACCACACGCAAGCCTTACTTTCAGAAAACTCCTACAAAGGGGTGACGGACCCTTAGAGCACATGTGCATCTGCCAGGCAAAGGACACAACTGTCAAACATACGATCTTAGAATCCTGCTCTTATCTGTGCCACCTCGGTGGACCATAGGATATTGACCCTTGGATTAAAGGGTGAGGTTGGTCCTTGACTGGCCTCACCTTAAAAATCCATTGCTCAGGGTGGATGGAGAATCCACGCATAGGCCCCGCCGTCAATGGTTGTGCTTCTGTGGCAATCTCTCCCAATAATTTCTATTCCTTCACACACACAACAGAAAAAACAGTATTCTAAAATGCATACAAAATCACACTCGGAGCAGCGTGTGACAAGAGTAAAATATTCAATCTCCAAAGGCTTTTGTCTACCAAGTATCATTGTTATCTCACAAAATATATCTCGGTGGCTGAAATGGTTGCATTATTCCCACAGTCACCAGAAATCTTTTTCGAACTAATTCTGATGTCTATACATTAACTTGAAATATCAAAATTGCTTAACAGTTTTGTTATCTTATCCAAAAGTTCTTACTACCTTTTCTAAGCTGGCTTGGGATAGAACTGATCCCATTACGTTTACAACTCCTTTGTTAATACTTTTGTAGTGGGCACTTAATGATTAGACACTTTTAATAAGCAATGATATAACAAAATGGCTTCCATTTTTTTCATTACTTCCACAGAATGTCTTCATTTTGCTATGTTAATACAAAGTAGAGTTGCCAATGTTACAGTCAAATTATTTTTCTCTGTCTTACTTGAAACTGAGTTTACGATACTATAACCCTTCTGCTTAAAAATTTGGTATGGGCTGTATCATATGAATTTAGTTTTGGCTCGTTTTTTTTTTATTGCCCCCAAACTCTTGAAAACGAGTTGTACATAAGTAATTAAATGAACGAATGAAATTAAACATTTGTTTACATTCACCATGAAGTTTATCTAAAGTTGTTAGTTTAAGCTAACATTTCAGCCTTTTACAGTCCTTTTTTAGTTTTACTGCAAAAGAAAGACGAAACTGAAATTAAATTCGTGTAGTAAAACTTAGCTGTTAACGGTTATCCTTTCTTACTTTTTAGCGGTTTATCAGTTTATCGTAATCGTTAGCTGTGCTCATCATTGATATTCTGCCATTAGTACTTAGATAAATAGATAGATTGATGTGAATTGACTGATACGGATAGACTAATCAATTGAGAGAAAGATAGATAGATAGATAAATGGATGGATACATTGATAAGATAGATCGATACGGACAGATTGAGACATACATAGAAAGAGAGAGAGAGGGGGCAGTGAGAGAGAAGTAGATGGATATCATATATATGATATGGCTGAGACTGATATATATATATATATATATATATATATATATATATATATATATATATATAGATAGATAGATAGATAGAGAGAGAGAGAGAGAAAGAGAGAGAGAGTGAAAGAGAGAGTAGAGAGATAGAAATAAACAGAGATGGATAGATTTTTCATTCTTTCAATGTAAAGCTCACGGAATCAAACGTCTTCCATTGATCGGCTAATAAATAATGCACTTCTAATTTTTCGTGCACCTAGAAACCTCAGTATGTACAAAGCCATATTGAACTCTCGTCGGATAAATGCAAAAACGTGTTCCGTGATAAAGCATCATTATTTCGGGCATTACAATTTATCCCAAAAGGTTTTCGATGAAAAGATTTATCAGATAAAATAGAGCTGATTTCTGAAAATATAGCATCGGATTTCCAGGATATTGAACAGAAAGAAAGGACACACGATAGAATGCCACGTTTATTTTTGTATCCATGCGAAATGGAAAGTTTGAAATCTTTTAAATAAAGATTCCTTTTATATCCTAGATGTTTGTGTGCACGTGTGTGCGTGTGTTCAGAACGTGTCAATATCAAAGTTGTTTGATCAGAATTACGGTTTTATTCATTTATTATAACCACCGTTTGTATCGTGCTAAAACAAAGGCCCCCCTCGGCATAAAAAAGCAAAAAATCCCCAAAAAACAAAAAATGATTTTTGGAGGTTGCATAATATTAGGTTGTTACATTGAAAAAAAAAAAACATCTCCCAGAGGCAAAAAATTAAAAGAAATTGATCGAATTATGACCCATTTCCAGCGATGACATTTTAACAACAATCCTCTACTATTAATATGCAATCTCGATAAAATACTTTAGGCTTAATGGTCATAAATTCTGTAAAAACTGAAATTAAGGCTACCCTTTTAGTACATATATGAACTTGCAAATGCTTGGAAAGAAGATAACTCGTACGGAAAAACGTCAGGATGAAAATAGAAGATGCTGCAAGACTCCATAACCAAATTCGTGAGCAGTCAGCTGAGAGCTGTAAGGTTTAAAATTGTCATGGAGGTTTTTCTTCAGTTCATATGGGACCTTATTTCCAACTTTTAAACCTTTCCTATTGCCCCAAAGTGACGTTATTAGGCCGCTGTTGTATTTGTAAAGTCTCTAGAAAATGTCCGAACCGGTGTTCATGGCCACTGCTGTCAATAATTATCAGCCTACTTCCAGGTTTATTATTCGTATCTATATTCCCTAAACTATTTTTTCCAAGTTGACGCTTTATCTTCATATAAGAAGGGTCAACGAGAAGAGAGGTCATGATGAGAATGGCCACTTCCTACGAATGATTGTGTGCCTTCTTATTTCCGACCAACCTGCTACTCATTAACAATGATACAAATGCCCCTCTTTCCAATCCTACTGAATGCATAAAACACCTGCCAATGTGATTATATATATATATATATATATATATATATATATATATATATATATATATATATGTGTGTGTGTGTGTGTGTGTGTGTGTGTGCGCGTATGTTGTGCAGATATGAGGTGATCCGACGGAATGTTGGTAAAATGATATTTGGGAAGCGAAGAAAAGATCTGAGAAAATCAGGCATTACATTTTTAAAAAATATCCCTTTGGCATCTTCTGATGCATTCCAATAGTAGTCAACCACCTTTTTCAGAGAATTTACAACGGTGTATAAAAAAAATTGTATGTCCTTCCTCTCTCAGACCATTCTTATTTCGGACCAAATCCATTTATAACAAATACAAACACCTCCCCTCCCACTGCTACAAAACAACAAAGCACAGAAATATCCCCTTTTCATTCTTCAAATTTCAAACCTATAAACGACATACAGTTTTCATTGCACCGCTACAAGTTATCTGGCAACCATCAAAATGCAACAGAAACTGCGCAAAATTGAGAATTCTCAAAGATGTAAAACCTATTTTTTCATAAATTTTCTCTTCAACCTTTAATTATCATTTTACCAGCATACCAGCATAATATAAAATAATGGTACAATGCAATTTATAATCATTTATATATATATATATATATATATATATATATATATATATATATATATATATATATATATATATAAGATGGAGACATCACAAGAGAAGCACAGAGGAGAAACAGGAGAGAGTGATATCATAAAATCGATTTGAAAACTCAAATAGTAATGGGCTTAGCATCTTGTCAGATTGTCAGACAACTGCTTGACATCTCTCTAACAACATGGATCCCCAGAAATTATATGCGATGGTGTAATTGGAAAAAAAAAGATGTTTTGACGGAATAGACGTTTCCCATGACAGAGAGATTTGGAAAATCTTAAGGAAGGTCTCTGTACAACGATGGTCGCTAAAAAGCTGCTGCAGCTGTTGATAATGAATGATTAACAATGGAAAAATGAATCATAAAACATGCACGCTGCATACGTATATATATATATATGAGAGAGAGAGAGAGAGAGAGAAGGAAAAGGGGTCTAGTTAGTTACTCAGCAGAAACTGTCACAACATTTTCTGAATATCACAAGTTCCAAAAACTTTGTTTTCGTCAATTTGTTTATGGCAGAAATATACGCCTGATATGTCAACGATTGGTTCATTCTACCTAATAACAAGATCTCCCAACAAATTGTACACTTAATTACCCCTATGAATTGAAAAACAACAAAATTCCATTTGCGGGGGTTAGAGTTGACTCCAATTACAATACATCCGCTGCCACCTTATACAGAATCCCACAAGCCTGAATTCTTGCCACTTCAAATATAACAGTGAATGTCCACACACATATAGAATAGTTGCACATTCAATCTTTTTTTCCTGCACGGTATTTTACAAAGAAATTTCCATTATTTAGCAAACGCTAAAAATAACAGTTTTATTAACTAAATTGTTGACAACCAAATTAAATTATTCTGAAGGAGACTCTATGAAAACACCACAGACACGCCAATGCACCTCCACCGGTGAACCTGGAAAAAAGTTTACTATTGATAATCTGCTATAAAATATTTCATACTGCCAATCTTGTTATTTGTAACAACCTGTCTCGAAAAAAAATCTCTGAGAAATCAGTACCATGAGTTTTCTTGTTTTTAGGGAGACTGCGCCTCTATCAAACAGGGACTCTAAATTCCTACGTCGGCCACACAGTAACCACTCTCTCCAGATCTTTATTTTCCACCCATCCCAAGAAAGCGTCATAGAACATTTAAAAACAGGCGTGCCTTTGAGAACAACTATACGCAGGACAATCGTGAATCAAACTCACAAATTATCTAAGATAAGTCGCAATGAAGACATGATTTGGAAAGCCTTAGTTATCACAAAGAGGAAATCAACACCGATTAAAATCTTCTGGTCATTAATCCCCACTCCAAATTGAAAATCTGACTTTCCCACCACGTCACATCAAATACACCGTGATCAAATTAATTGTTTAATTGTAAAAGACCTTGAAGATGCCCAGTTTTTTAACGGAAAGTGCCCGGTATGATAGCAATTTTGAACAACCACTACACTATATAGATCCAAATATACGTTCTTTTGTGCAGAAGAAATTTAACAAGCTGTTCCTTGCCCGTTGTATTTAACTCATGTATAGATTAACGATTACTGCTCAAGTATACAGTGTGCGTGTGTGCCTCTGCATGTGTGTGTTTATATGCATGTGTGTTTGTGTGCATGTGTGCATAAACACACACACACACACGCTCATATGTATATATCGGCATACATATTGATTAATCTCTCTCTCTCTCTCTCTATCTATCTATCTAAGTCGATTCATATATATATATATATATATATATATATATATATATATATATATATATATATATTATTCAAATTCCTACTGTACGATATCAACTGATCTACATCAAAATTAATCAAAACTGCAATATTCAAGGTATTCCAGTATATACACATATGTATGTATGTGTGTGTGTGGGTGTGGGTATGTGTATGCATGTGGGTGTGTGTATGCGCGTGTGTATATATATATATATATATATATATATATATATATATATATATATATGTATGTATGTATGTATGTATATATATATATATATAAAACAGAGACTGTCTATAAGGAAATAATTATTAAAACAGAAAAAAAAAAAAAGAATTTTTATCCATCCATCGTTAGCCATTCTTAAAGACATGCTTTAGAATAGCGATACACTGCGTAATTCTCGTCTGCGGGGGCGAATCCATTTTTCTTTTCTCTTTAAGTTTCAAGTCTGCAGCAACGAGCAATGGTGTGCATGTTCTTGTAATTAGAATGCACCAAACCATTTGTGTCTGCCTTTCTTCGAAACTTCTTTATAGCAGACTCCCTTCAATAAAAGAAGTCTATTGTTCTCTTTATGATTCTTTGCAGGTAATCATTTCTAATAGCAATGCTAATAACTACACCACGAGGGGCTACAGGTAAATTGCAGTCTGTACCTAAAAACCATTCCACTATTCTCGTGATTGCATAAAGAATTCGATCGCTTTTGGATTCTAAAATATCTCGATGTCGGTACTTGGGTAAAAATATATTAAATTAGGCATTCATGTAGAAGCTCATTACAGCCGGAGAATCAAATTTTAAAGATTTGGAACTATGAAATGGAGCTATATACAGTGAGGGGAAACACATATTTGGGCACCTACACAATATTCATTTAATATACTTCCTACGCTCACGTTTAGTTTGAATTTGTACAGGTGGTGTATTTCTATAAGGAACAACTAAGAAAAAAATGTAAGCATATTTTCAATCATAAAATGTTGGATAGAATATAAAAGTAGAGTAACGGTGGAAAAAGTGTCTCACAACAGTTGTCGAAAAGGTAATTCATTCTACGTATCTAAAGATTATATTTTGGCATAATATCCTCCCTTGTCAATGCACTTATTTCAATGGTGAATATTAGTCACATGATTTACTTGTCTAACAAGGTCTTCTTCATTTGGAAAATTAGCATAAAATAATCCTTTCACCTCTAATTTACTCCCTTGTCTGGTCCAAGCCGAACTAAAATTCATAAATCTTTTTGATAACAGATCCAAACTGGCCTATGAGGAGTTAAAATTCTGGCTTGGACAGTTTTCTTTCACTAACAACAATCCACCGACGGTTTTGAAGTGGGATCCCAGTCCTGCAAAAACCCATAATTGCTACAAACAATGATAGGGTTTCCGTGGATCGTTTTAAAAATGGAGACAAAATCATTCCCCCATTGTGTCGCTCAACATGGCAGCAGCCGAACTGAATTAATCGTCCCCTTTACTTTTCGGCGTTTTCCTCATTTCTTTCTTTTTTTCTACTCCCTCCCTTTTTCTATGTATCTTTCTTCCTCAAACAAACATGTTCCCTCTTTTTCACACAACTATCTCTCCATCTCTTTCTTTCTCCATTCTGTTCGTCTTCCTTGTGGATTTCACTGGACCTCTCTGTTCGGACAAGCCTTGACTAATTAAGTGTCATCTCAGGTTGGTCAACCGTTGACCACTTCACCGTTAGTGTGCCCTCTCGATTGCCCATGATTTTATTACTATTTCTCAGGCCAAAGCAGACGACATTGTTCACAGCATTCTTCATTATTAGCTCTTAACCACCAAACCCTACGATCTATTTCTTCCATTTTTGACGAATTTCTTCTTAACTGTTTCTTTCATTCATTCTTCTTTATTTATTGTTGTTGTTGTTGTTGTTGCTGTTCTTCTTCTTCTTCTTCTTCTTCTTCTTCTTCTTCTTCTTCTTCTTCTTCTTCTTCTTCTTCTTCTTCTTCTTCTTCTTCTTCTCTCGATTCTGATCTTTTTTACTCTTTTGTCTCTCTCTTCTTGCATATAACCTCTCTCTTCATCATGGTTGTTATTCTACATCCTCTCTATCCTCAACTCTCTTTCCAAAACCTTTTCCCTCCCTTTTCCTTTTATAACACTTATGTTCGTTTTACCTTCTTTCCACTCTGACTTTCATTTTTCCTTTTCTTCGTCACGAAACACATGCACGCATTCTCACCATTTTTCGCTAATGGACCGACTACCCCCATCTTAATCTTTTCTTTTTTCTCATTCTTTTTCTTCTTGCCTTCCTTCTTTTCCTTCTTTTTTTTCTCCCTTTTTCTATCTTTTCTTTTTACAATTCCTTCTTGTTCTCTCTCTTCGCCTATTTTCAAACACTTTAACGTTCACAATTACAACACTTCTTCTCGTTCTTCTTCTTCTCTTTTTTCTTCTTCTCGTTCTTCTTCTTCTTCTTCTTTTTCTTCTTCTTCTTTCCCTCCTTCTTCTTCTTTTTCTTCTTCTTCCTCTTCTTCTTCTTTTCCTTCTTCTTCTTTTTCTTCTTCTTCCTCTTCTTCTTCTTTTCCTCCTTCTTCTTCTTCTTTGTCACGAAGCACAGCCACCAATCGCCACCATTTATTCTCTAAAGGACTGACTGTCTCCATCTTCGTTTGCTCACCCCCTTCATTTCTCGCCTTCTCCTAACACCCCAATTGTCACACTCAACTCTCACCAATGAAAGCTACTTTGTCAACTGAACACACTAGAAAGTCAAGTGCAATTGCCTCCTCACCCATTATTCAGCCCAAGTCACACTTCTGATGCCAAAATGGCTGATATAGACTTCTGAGAGTCACGTGACGTATGGTTTGTCTTATGCGTAAAGTGGCTCTACGTGTTTGCAGAAATAAATAGGAGTGCTTCTTGTCTATGGCCGTGTACGTCTGCTCTTGGAGCGCTGTGTTTTCCAATTTTTCATCTTCTCTTCACTGATCACCCCGGCCAAATGGTAAGGTGATCGCCTCCTGTTCTCTAGGTCGTGGTTCAATCTATCACCAATTCATACAAAAGACACAATGCCTCTCAGATAAGCACTCTGCATTAGAACTCAAATTAAGGACTTTCTTCCCGGAGCCCAGGGGGTACGGTTGAATCATGTAGGATGTATTAGATCTTTTCAGATCACCAAAGTTAGGCCACGTCTCGCCTATCCAGTACCTAGATTGGTGACCATAGAGGAATATCGGATGCCGTAATCAAAACAAAATTTGACAGGCCTGGTGGGTCGGAAGTGGGCTTTTCTAAGTATATCCAGTGCGTACCCATAACTCTCTGTATGTCTACGTAGAAAATGAGGGTATATACATATACCTTCCCTACTTTTAATTAATTTCATTTCCTTCTTTTCTGATTAATAAGGACTTTTATACATTCATTCTATCAAATTCTACTACTGAGTGCGGAGTTGACTATGTTTTCCTACCGTGAATTGAACAACAAGAACAATCCTCACCCAAATGAGGGATGTGAACTGATACGTACAATTTCCTTATCGGGATTTTAACTCATGGGCAACTGATTGCCAGGAGGTTATCTTACTAATTTACATAGATTAACAAGTCTTAAATATTAACAAAAACTCATAATACAGATGCTCACGGTCTTTTTTCATCCTAATGAATAATACATTTTCACAAATATATATTTTTTCATTGAATATATATACACTACAAGAGTAGCAGTAGAGAAGCTGGAGTGAATTTTGACCCTATTGGCATGTCACATTCATTGTGTGTTAATTGTTTCAGTCATAGTATATAATTTTGATGAGGTTTCAGGAGCTCAATCAGTTGAGGAGATCCTGTTGATTGGATAGAATAGAATGAATCATAATAAGTTGCATATACAGAGGCTATGGTGGGAGAGAAGGAACCAGAATCTACGAATGGGAGAAAAGGCAAAACATAAATGAAAAAGAGACGAAATGTTGGAGGGGAGGGACTCCCAAATCTTCAGCTACGCCCCCGTAAATGTAATCATAAGCGATAGTAGGCAGACCTTCCGGAAGTATTGCTAGAGATTTGAGGACCCCCTCTGACATTTGGTGAGATTTGTCATAGCATACTGTTAGTAAAAATGCAGTAGGCGAACTACTATCCATGAAGCTTTTTGAGGCCCACTTTCATTGGGGACCCGGCAGGCAATCGAAAACCTTCTCTCAGCGACGCCCCAAGCTATCCAACACCTCCCAACTATGTAATAATTGAGAAAAAATGTTGATAAATAAAGCAAGTCTTAAATAGCATCTGTCGTCTTGCACTTATTCTGCTCAATAAGATTTAAGGCTTCTATTCGTATTTCCCACTTATCCTTCGTTGTAGGCGAAAAGATTAATTTAAAAACATTGGGTGCAGGCACATTTTCACTCTTCGATTACTCTTTGATCTGACAGTCCGGATAAGTTCAAACATTACTCGACAGTTTTCTCTCACATAAATCCTTTTTTTTCCCAAACGGAGGGCTTGTTATCCGTTATTCGTACTATTTATATTTTTTGATTTTATAATTCGATTTGTTCCTCCTGTTCAAAATTCGTCTTGGTTTTGTAGCAGCATTGTTGTCAACATTATCGTAATCGATTTTGTGATGCCAAATCGTCTCCCTTTTTGCTTTCATTTCCTTCGGAAGGATTTTGGGTTTCGTTGCTGGTTACTGAAGAAACATTATCTTCTCGTAAAAAAGTGATTCAATGTGAGGGAAAAGAGAATTGAAACAAGAGAAACACAAAAGAAGAATATTACAGAGGGTTTCTCTCTCTCTCTCTCTCTCTCTCTCTTATATATATATACACACACACACACACACACACACACACACACACACACACACATATATATATATATATATATATATATATATATATATATATATATAATTACATTTAAAAAGAATCATTTTCCATATGAATTTGTTTAATTGATAGCTTTATTTACTTCGATTGGCATTGAGGAGAGTGAATAAAAATTGTCAATAACAGAGAAACAATCATGTTTCTTTGTAATTAGCTGACGTATCCGGCGTCACCCGGGGAAAAAATTATATTTTATAGAGATTTCATTTAAAAAAAACTTCGCATAGCCATTCGAATCCCCTTCTGAAACCTCAAAGTCTAATTTTTCGGACAACTAACAATTCATCTGATCAGTTATTTCATTATTAATTTGCACTATTGGATTTGAATTGTGCCGATGTTTTATTGCTGCGTTTGGGTTTGAATTAGGGTCAGAGATAAGTGTTAGGATTTTTGCTCAGAGTAAAAAAACCTTACGTCAGTTTAGAATTGAATTCCTAAAAGAATCGTGTCAAACTCGCATTAACACTGAGAGAAAGGGAAATTTGCATCCATAGCTCCCTATAGCGGATGGAAAGTAAGGTTGCAGTTTTGTATCATAACTACATTGTTCATAGGTTCCTCTCTTATGAAAACTTTGATTATTTGCTACCAGTTTTCTGACGAATTTAAGGTCTAGTGAATAGAAAACACATAAAACTGAATTATTTCCTTCTTCTAAAACGGGTTTTGAAGTCGATACTGCATTTGTAAACACTAGTGTATTGTGGCTCTCACTGATTTCGTTAGCATTTCTATTTTGGTAAAATTCGATTTAGATATGTGTGATCTTGGTAAATGTTGATCTGCTGATTTTGGACATGCCTTTAGTTTTCCTCTGTGATCCCTCACTGGTTGAACCAGTGAACATTCCAAGGCAGACCCATGTAGGTCAGCCTACAACTTCGGGCAACCTGACTGACCCCTGAGTAAAAGAGAAATTCACATCCAAGATCACTCATAACGAGATGAAATTTATGTTGCAGTTTAGCATTATAGCTACATTGTAAATAAAATCCCTTCATAGAAAGATATTTCTAGAATTCCCTTATCAAACCTGTCAGAACGTTTGGTCTAATAAATTGGAAAAACACGAATTTAAAGAAGTGAAAAATAATCAGTACTTTATATAATAGGGACACAGCTAGAATTACATCAGCAGTGAGAGAAGAAGAAAAAAAACGCCAAATCTATCTTCAAAGGCTCTTAGCATTCGGCTACTGAACTCCCATGACTTTGAAACTATGAATTCTGCCCCCTCCCAGAAAAATGAAAAACAGTTTTGACCCCTCATATGTGAGTAGGTGCAAATGATCGATTGAACTCTTTTTTCGTTTAATACTGATTCAGAATATTCACGCAGTTTGATTTCATGCATCTAAATCTGATAGTTATTAAAGAAACAAATCTGAGATGAAGGAAAAAAATAAATTGAGGATCCAATTCAACATAATAAGTGCATTGGGGATGAGCACCCCAGCTAAAACCCGAAAAAGTTATTCAAAACTGACAAATATCCGTGAGGTAAGAAAAAATGGCTTGTAAAATTGAAAGGGAAAAAATTACTCCCAATTTTTCCTAAAGCTGTGCACTTATGATATGAAACCTACTGATTTCAAAATGCCTTAGTTTGATTCTTGTGATGCATAGATCTCGACCTCTTTGTACCTGAACACACACACACACAAACATATACGTTAGTACTTTATAATATACATGTATGAAAAAATGGATGACAATATCTAAAGTTTTGTTTTAAAAATATTTCAATATTTTTATTCCAACGTTTTGTTCATTTTTTGGATTTGTCCAAAAATGAAAGGAAAGATTACAGAAATGCCTGTTTTTCAGTGCAATTCGAATTGTGTGTATGTTTGCAATAGTCTTGTGTTAGATGTTCATAGGAATATGGGATATGTAAAATGAATGTCAAATTTTCCAATATTGTCATTCATTTCTCATATTGTCGGATAATCCTCAATCCATACCAATATATATATATATATATATATATATATATATATATATATATATATATGTGTGTGTGTGTGTGTGTGCATGTGTGCATGTGTGTGTATGTGTGTGTGTGTATGTGTGTATGTGTGTGTGTGTGTGTCCATGTCTGTCTGTGTGCATGTCCTTATCTATGCATGTGTTGGTCTTGTTTGATTGATCTTGTCTATGTGTCAACATATATATATATATATATATATATATATATATATATATATATATATATATATATATATATAAAGAGAAAGAGCGTGAGGAATAGATAAAAATCGAGAGAGAGAGAGAGAAGTAAGAGAAAGAAAAAAAAAGAGAATGAATGACATTTTGAGAGTAGGTGCTAAATTGAAGATGATTTTTATGAATTTCACAGATCTATATATCTGTCCTAACCTCCAAATATATATCTATCTGCTTCCATACTAATATCACTCTCTCTCTCCCCATCTCTCTCTATATATATATGCGAGTGTGTGTATATGCATGTGTGTGTATGAGGATGAATCAATAAGTACTTGACCTATCACTTTGGTCATCAACCAGGATGTAATGTGCATGATGTTAAATCTGTGTCATTAATAATGACCAGGAAAGCATTTGGTATCAAAAAAAAAAAAAAAATATCGAACTTAACCTTTCCAATATGTTAAAAACAGAATTATGCAATGAATGCGTAATAGCGACGTGAAAATTTGAAATCGGACAAAGCAAACTGAGAATTGACAGAGAATCATTGAGAGCGTCTTGGAAAGATCAGGGATAATTCTAAGCGATATGAAAGGATCAACATGGATCTGGGGGTACACAAATAGGAGGGATATTACGTGAATAATTAAGCAACAAAAATGGAGATGGACTCGTCATTTAGCAAAAATGGAGGGCAAATGATGGTGTGAAAGACTAACCGATTGGTTACCCGTAGGACTGTAACTATGGTAAGAAAACCTCAGACACAAGAAAGAGGGATGAAATAGAAGTTCACCGGTATGACGTGGAAAAGCTAGTGCACGGAATGAAATGGGGAGGACATGTTTTTCTTTCTTTCTTTCTTCCGTTTTTTCACCATTCTTTTTTCTTCCTTTCTCTATTTCCCTTTTGCTTTCTTTTTCTTCCTCTTTTCTTTCTTCCTCCTTCCTCTTTTTTTTTCTTCTTGTTCTTCTTTTTTCATCATCATCATCATCATCATCATCATCATCATCATCATCATCATCATCATCATCATCATCTCCTTCCTGTTCGTTTCGTGTTTGCTGTCTTTCTCTCTCTCTCATCGTCTTTTCACCATTAGCCTCCTCCAATCACTCTATTTCTCTCTGTTTCCATTTTTTCCTTCCTTTCTGACTTCTTCTTATCGGTCTCTTTCGTGTTTGTCCTCTTCCCTCGGCATTCTCCCCTCTTCTTGCACCGTCCATTTCACCTTTTTTTTTCGTTTTTCTTCCTTTCTTCTTCACCCATCTCATCTTTTCGTAATCACCCAATATCTCTTCTCTATTCCCCATCTCTCATCTTTTCCGAATTCTTTTCCCCTTCTTTACTTTCCACAAATCTTCGACGAATTTGGTAAGTAAATCCGATTATCCTCCATCGGATTACCTGCCTCGAAAACCCATCCGATAAAGCTTTGCTTTCTACCACTCAATCAAAACTGAAAAGGAAAAAAAAACAAAACAAAAACAAAAGTAAAAAAAAAAAGACGTATCAGATCAGTGCAAAGGCTGAGGCACATCTCCGATGACTTATGCAAAGCCTACTGCAAACCTGAAGAGTATTTTGACTAATATCTTCATTTTTCTTCCTTTCTTTATCTCTATTATCTCAAGATTTCGAGCGTTTTATGCCTTATGATCATTCTCACGCGACTGTGTTGAAAAAAATACAACCAAGCGTGACAACAACAACAACAACGGCAATAATAATAATAATAATAATAATAATAATAATAATAATAATAATAATGATGATGATGATGATAAAATAAGTCTGGGTTGATTTGAAAGCGATATAACCACTAACTGGAAAGCGTGATGGAGAATGATAGTGAAGATTTTATAGGATTTCAGCACCCAAACGAATCACGTGATACAAAGCAGAATCCCTGATGTAGTGATAGTGTACAAAGACGACAAGAAATGATATATAATAGATGTTGCTGTTCCTGGGGACAAAAGGATCAAATGGAAAGGACAGGAAAAAGTTAAAAATTACCGTAAATTAAAAAGAGAAACCAAACAGATTTGAAGTATGGCTTATGTTGTAGTACCGATAGTAGTTTGAGCACTTGGCATCATTTTATGAATAGAAGTGAGAAGTTTCCATCTGCGTGTTTGTCTACCATGCAATAAAAAAAGTTCCTAAACATGGATGCAGCATAACAAAATGTGACATGTCTACTCAATCAGGAGGATTTGAAATAGATGGTTTTGTCGAAGACACGTTTTTGATGGTGAAATAATGCAAAAATGCTAATAAGCAGGGAAATCATTCTCCGACCGTACATATTTTCTCATTTTATATGTTTATACATAAATTCTACAATTGATCTGAAGTGAAGCAAAACTACCCCCTTGAGGGGTCAAAGTGGAGGGATACTTTTTAGTTCCTGGAAAGGGTCAAAGGTTTCGGTATATATATATATATATATATATATATATATATATATATATATGTATATATAAACATATATATATATATGCGCCTCTGTGTGTGTATGTGTTTGTGTGCATGTTTGAATGAGTGTGTGTGAGATGTCTGATTATCTGATTGTTCGTCGAGCTATGAAAAAAAAAACATATGCAGAGCCCAACTAAATTTGCATACTCGAAAGACACAAAGGAAATCTTTCGAGATATTTTCCAGGATTTTAAGTGTTTGCTCTTCCAAGGTGTCTAAAATGAAAAGAAACTCCCCGTCCCATCAGTATATCTAAAAGACTTTTGTTCCCTTTCATAGTGAAGGGAAGACTCCCATGAAAAACCATCGTAGAATCTTTCTTAACTGGATGCTTTTTAATCTACGTAAACGGCCCGAACTTGATGAGAGACCTTTTTCACCTTCTAGGGGTTAAAAAGTGTTAGAAAACCTTCCTTTCTTCAGTGGGTTTGTAGTAATTGGTGATTCTTCTGCCTTGATGGTTAAAAAATGAAGGCACCTGCCCAACGGGGTCATAAGTAAAGGGAAACTTTCTCCCTCAATAAAGGGTAAAAAGTGAAGGTAGGGTCGTCACTCAAGGATGCAGTGTGGGGGCAGCTATTTCAAAACGTCCCTGAACGGGGAGTATGTGTTCACTTGCATTATACAATAAATACTCTCACTGAGCGTTTGAGGAGACTTCTAAATGAACCAAGCGTCCAAGGTCCCTAAATCCTTAGCTTCACCTTGAGTGAAGGAAAACTATTTTACATGTCTGAAAGGTTTAGTCCTTTCTTTATTTCTTGAAAATCTATAACGTAGTTGGGTTCTTCAACGATAATCTAAGAATCTAAAAGACTGGTTGAAGAGGCTCGAGTTAAACAGTTACGTAGAGCTCTGTCAGCATTGCTCATTGATTAGACATGACCTAGAGACCTTAAGTTGTTAGGTGCAACTTGCCTCCCTAGAAAATAAACCGGAATCCACCAAAAATTAGATAATAATAATAATAATAATAATAATAATAATAATAATAATAATAATAATAATAATGTGATACTCTGCGGATGGAGCAAATGGCTAATCCGTCTTAGAGAATAAAAAAACATAAAATTCTTTGAGATTTGAGTTCAAACGGATTATCAAAATCTAGGCCGGAGTACCATATCTGCATATTTTGAAAAAAGAAAAAATCAAATAGATTTGTTTATATATCGTATATACCGGTGTATAAGTCGATATTTTAGGATAGATGATATTCCCAAATGGATTATAAAAGTCTGTTTGCATCTTCCGAACTTGACTTCCCAGGGGACACTGTGCTGCTTTATGTTAGAGTGGCAAGTTTTTTGGCGAACTTGAATTAACTTAACTTTGCAGTCGACTTATACGCCGACTTATACGCCGACATATACGGTACATTATTAGGCTGTATATTTGTTGTGAGATGCTTTAAAAGAAAACAATTTTTACATGCAAATATGCTAAATATGCGCGTTTCTGCTGATTTCGGCAAATATCAGCCATACTTAGACACAATTATATCGAGAATCGGTTTTGCGTTTACATTATGTAACGTTCATATTATAAATTACATTGAAAGATATATTTCAAGAACCAGAATTGAAAGATTTATTTCAAGAACCAGGTATGCTAGCTGAAACTATCAAAGAAATAGTAGGTAATAAAATGTTTTTAATACCAAAGTTATAAACGAAAACATAATTGAGCTTCAGTTTTGCAAACCATGCAACAGAAAGAGTCTTTGCTGTAAACAACTTACACTCACTGACAATTTAACTAGTTCCACAAATAAAACACTCAAAAAATCACCATATGTGTGATTTTACAGTAAAAAAAAAATTATTTACTAATTAAAATCTATACACAATTCTAAATATTACATTGGCAAATCAGAGAAGTCCTTCAACTTCAGATGACTACAACAAACTATTTCCTATCGATAAACATTTTTGACGCAAAATTTACCACAAAAATATCGAAAGAAAAACTAATTTAACAACACCAGACCCACTCTAGAATATCATGAGGATAAATGGCTCCTACGTTCACAAACCAAATGGCTTAAACACCAAATTAAATCAACTGCAGAATATCAACACCTTATGGATTAGGACATAACATTGGAAATCTCTCTGACATTTATTTCAGTATAAAAGAGGTATGAAAAATATATAAACGAACCAACATACCTGCATAACATCTTGTGACTATATTTTCGGTGTTTAATAAAATTTATGATCTTTATTGGCATATTCCTATATTTTCATATTCAGTATTTGTATACACACATACACACAGAGATATACTTATACAAACACACTCTATTTATGTAAACGCACACATATATATGTATCTAAGAAATGGACATAATCGGTCTGACAGAATGATACGTACGTATAAGCATGCATATACATATACGTACATATACGCATATATACATATACGTACATATACGCATGTATACATATACGTACATATACGCATATATACATATACATAAACACACTCACACACACACACACACACACATATATATATATATATATATATATATATATATATATATATATATATATATTGGTGATTGAGGTGATACAAAAATATCTTGAAAGAGTTTTTTTCAAAGACTATATACATACATTATGCATAAGGTTGACAATGAGGAAAAGAGTTGTATTTAAATCCAATCTATTGTACGAAAGTGGTTCGCCTTTTGGCTTTGTCAAAGTAATCATTTTGAATGAAACAAATATGGATGTTCGGTTTTCGAAGTAACAATGTACTGCGATATCACAACACGTGTGCAGGAACGCAAAGTATATAAAGTTACCAAGAAACTACATTGCGAAAACAGATCTATATATTCTAGAATTACAGGGGGTACGAACGAAGGTTGTATAAGAATTTTAGGCTATCAAATGGTCAGTTACTATGTATGTGAGTGTTTTTGGTGGGAGGGGATTGATTTTTTGAAATATACCCTTGTCTTTTCAAATCAATACCGAAATAACGTGAGATAACATTAAGCAATCATAATTGAAATAAATTTGAAACCGGCTAAAGACCGCCTAATTTCCTCATTTAAAAATAACCATACACATACACATGAACTTAACATGCAATAGTGCACAAACATAACCCTGAAAAAAACTTTCATAATCTTCATACGTATCTGATATAACCTTCTTTCATACAATTTTCAAATATGTAGATCTGATTTTCGCCTTGTGCTTCTTTCGTAATCTGATATACTTACGTTTGTGCTCACGTACATACATGTTTGTATATCGGGAGTAACCATTACTTAGAAAAATAGAAAAAAAAATTCTTCATTTGATTCCTTGAAAATTACTACTTTGACAAAACGGAGTGGCGAAACATGTTAATATAATAAACGTAATTTGAATACAACTCTTTTCCTTGTTGTCAACTTGGTACAAATTGTCGGATAAATTATCGCATCCACATACTCATCACACACACACACACACACACACACACACACACACACACACACACACACACACACACACTCACAGACGCACACACACACACACACACATACATATATATATATATATAGAGAGAGAGAGAGAGAGGGGGGAAGGAGAGGGAGAGAGAGAAAGCAAGAGGGATAGATAGATAGAGATAAGTATAAATGTAAGGTTTTAAGTGAAACACCAAGGTTTTGAGGTTTGGCACGAATGATGGACGACTAGAACTCCCCTCTGAGCAAGTCGAAAATTAGAGCTAGCAAATCTGAAAATACAGTCGTCAAATTAAAATCACGGCATGCAATTTGAAAACTAAGGCCCAAACCATATATTCATTCAAGTTATAAAATGTATGGAAACTTATAAATTCTGAAATTGACAAACTTACCAGTTCAGAAGAAAATTTATCAGACACATTTATTCACTCATTTTTTCCTTTCTTTTTCCATAAACTTCAGCTAATAACTGCCAAGTTCCCATAATCAATTCATTCTCCATCCCATAGTATCTAAATTTATCCAAGTTATTCATAAAAGTATTAATACTACTCCAGTATTCAAAAGTTCTTCGGGAGAAAAAATCAATTTGTTCTTTTGCAGTAGACTCATCTAGTAAATTACCTAATCATATCTGTCTTATGAAACATGATTCTTTCCAAAACAAAATGTTCAGTAACTTCATATCACCATTCCTTTTTGCTCTCTATATGACTCAAATCTACCCCATAATTGTATTTCTACAAAAACTTGATCACTTTTGCAAAATGGCACTGATAACTCCATTTCATTTACTAAACTATTGTTATCGGGGAAAAACATACATGGACTAACTAGCTTAATTCTAGTTGGATTATTTTCTATGTACCAGTGAACCCCCTTCCCTCTGATAGAATGTAAAAATATCTGTTTTGTAATATGAATCTCTGATCTTTTGAATCTTTTGTTTCCTTCACCGCGATCTACCACAGACAGATCAAAATCTCAAATTATAATTGTGTCTATTTCAACTGTTATATCTACATTATGCCTTCTTGGACTATTATTTTCATTCCGTGAAATGTTTGGGGATATGTAGATGCATGCAAAACCATATCCTTCGGAAAAAATGTATATGAAATATTCATAATTTAGACGCTTTTCTCAATTGTCCAATTATCAAATCACACTCGCACACACACGCATACACACTCTCTTTCTCTCTCTCACACAAGCACAAACACATTCACACACACACACACACACACACACACGCGTGCACACATACACTCTCATGGGAACACATACTCACACAGCACACACCACTGAAGATGGGAAAAATCCCGAAGCATGTCTGGACCATTAACATTTAAGGACTAATAAACCTTACCTCTGAACACTTTACTCCCGAGTCCGTCTCACTCTTTACTGTTCACATTATATATATATATATATATATATATATATATATATTTCCATTATAAATTCACAGTGTGATAAAGGCCTTACCCATCTCCTTCTATGACGTCTTTATTTCATCCCCCATTTTGTATGGTGTTTTCCAAATGCGTTTAATGGCCAATGGGCGCCATTTGTTGTCATCTCTTCTTGCTGAGTGTTGGGTGTATTTTCATTTGTGATGCTTGATCATTTATACATCTTTCAATCTAGTATTCCCTCAGATCCATGTTGGTCTGTGTACATATCTAAGCGTTATCCCTACCATTGCTCTTTCCATGATTCTTTGCAATGAACTTAGCTGGTACCATTCATTCGTTGTGTACTATCCGATTCAAGCACGTTGGCAAAGTGCTCATGATCACCAGCAGCAGCCTTTTAGCCTCAGCCGTTTGACAAACACTTTCCTCAAGATTCACCAGACGTCTCTATCATTGGCGTGGCGGAACTTATATTTTCTGAACTTGTCTAATTCGTCACGCCTTTTTATATTTCTGCTGATCATAGTTTCGCATATGATCCCTTGGGATTCACGTTGAAGGCTGTGATGTTTAATGGATTTTAATGATATCTTGGACTTCTATTTTTCACTATTTTGCTGAGCTGTCTTGTGATTTGTTCATGTAATGTTCCCTGTACACGTTACAAGGATTTCAGTTTGAGGGTCAATCTTTTGATTATTTTCCATGTTTCAGCCCCATAGGTGACTATCAAGAGGATGTATTTGTTGTGTATCCTTTGTTGTAGGAAAAATGGGATTTTCTTGTTTTTGAAGTTCAGAGAACTTGCTTACCTCGATAGATCTTTTTAGGATTTCAACAAGTTGTTGTCCTTGGTAGATATAGCTTTCTTCTATCTTGAGTTCTTGGTTTTCGATTTTGATAGTTGTGTCATTGTCCTCTAAATGTTTGTTGTGCATGACATTAGTTCTACTGGAGTTCATATTCAGCTGATCCTTATGCATCGTTTCATTTTCCTATCCTGGTCTTTTGCTAACTTTATTACCTATCCTTGATTAATGTATTCGTCAATATCTTCCAAGGCCTCACCATCTATCATTATCGACTTATCGTTGTGTATTATCTTTACCTTTGTTCTCTTCATCTCTATGTACACTTTCTTACTTTCCCTATTTAGATCATAATTTGCAATTTATCCGATGGATCTGACGTCATGGAACGGTCACTGATGAATCTCAAGCTGTTTAAGTTTTCTCCATTTATCTTTATTCCCATTCCCTCACGGTCAGTTTTCTAACAAATGCTTTCAAGGGTTGCTGGAAAGAAGTGATATTGAATTCCCGTGTCGTACTTCTTTTCCTATTTTTTCTTGTTGATATCTTCATGCGGTCTAATTTTTGCAGTGCCATTTTCATCTCTCTCTCTCTCACTATATATATATATATATATATATATATATATATATATATATATATTATTGTTATGCTGAACATATTTATAAAAAAACATATTCGACTTTTAAGTGGCATCGTAACGAAATAATTACTTAGAATTTTCTAGTTCAACTCTACACATATCAGATTTGTTTAAAAGTTACCAGCTAAAAACGTTTTCCAACCGTGTAGTTTTCAAAATAGAGTGCACTGGGAATTTCTTTTATCTCAGCTGATGTATATTTTGATATGTACATATAGGCAAATATATTCGTCCACGTATTTCAATGAGAAACTGACTTTCATAGATCAATAGATAGATGAGATCAGGCTGGGATAGATCGATTTTCGTGAAGTTATTTGTTGATAATCATTATAAGTATATATATGTTTATGTGTGTGTCTATTTGTGCAGTATGTTTGAAAAAATGAGAGAGAGAGAGAGGGAAAGAGGAGTGAGAGAGAAAAATTGAGTGCCTCTACATGATTGCAATGTACGCAGTTATTTATATTGAGTAATAGTTTCTTAGGCTCAGGTGTTGGTATATTTTTATCCATGCGGTTTTTATTTTCAAGATCTGGTTGAAAAAAGGACAACCCAAAACGTTAATAGCCGATTAAGTAATAAATGTCTTGTTTGCATTTTTGCCACTTTTGCGAATAACGGATGATTTTCTCGAACTCATCAAAAGCAGTTTTATCACATTTTTCCCAGTAAATCATATCCATCGATCCAAAATATCCACCATTTTTTTCTTTCCAATTTCTTATTGAATTTATTTGTCAGTTCATTATTCAATTTTTCTTTATTGGCTGAAATTGATTGCCTTGCGACGTTACTATCCACCATTCGTAATTGCATCAAAGAAAGAGAAAAAAATCCTAATTTGCAGACGGATGAAGTGTGCGCAAACGTCGGCCACGATATGTAGAGACGGGCGTATGCAATTTTCATAAATACATATACTCCTTAAGGAAAATAAAATGTATTCTTATGTCCATATGTCAGTTCATTCATTGATATCATACACACAGATACACACAAACACACACACACAAACACACACACACATACACACACACACACATACACACATACACACATACACACACATACATACATATATATATATATATATATATATATATATAATTATGGGATGAATAATTATGATGTATGCACAGCCACACATGTGTAAATTATGAATAGAAGATCAGTAGAATAATCGAAATACTCCACCAAATATATTGTGGTTATGGAAATGCGAAAAATACAACTCGAAGACGTCTTTTACATCTCATTTTTCTTTGAAAGCTTTTTGCCGTGATACAAAATCACTTCAATTTTTCACTCGATTCATTTCTATATTTATTTGTGGAGTTGGGCGATTTTTCGACTGATAGACATTTAATCAATTTAAACGCTTTTATGTACACCACTTTTTGTATCGTAAATTTTCAATTTTCAATCTTCATGTCCAGGTAATTTCAGAAGTCGATTAATTTTCCTTTTGATGATATAATGATTGGGACAGTCTATTGAGATCTCAAGCATGTCTCACACCATCATTATCTATAAACACTCAAGTATGTATCATTCTATAATATGAATACATGAACGTTACATCTCTCTGCTGATATAGTCGTTCTCTGTCTATCACACACACACACACACGAATATATATATATATATATATATATATATATATATATATATATATATATATATATATATATATATATTATTATTATTATTATTATTATTATTATTATTATTATTATTATTATTATTATTAAAGTCACATTAGTTTCAAGTGTATCTTTGTGTGATTCCCAGGATTGAAGTATACTTGACGTTAAACCATCCAAATGAGCGAAGAAACGTATATTTCCCGTCAGTTCTCTTTGTTATTGTTTAATTGAAATCATTAAGCACCATTCAGCTAATCAGTTTTGTAGTCTTATTTTGGTGTCAAATGTTCCCAAGGCAAATTCTGAGTTTCCTTGTTTCATCTTATGCTTCATTGACAAACTGCAATAAATTATCATCCATTATACAATTTCAAACGTGAACGTCGTTAATGGCTGGATAGCTTTAATTATTCCATGAAGAATTTCTTTGAAGAGAGAAGTTGCAACAGGTCTGGTTAGTCATTCAATAGAAACAATCTCATGACCAACATCTTATGGCAGCCGGCCATGCTGTGGTGATCAATTGGGAAATCGAAAAACCAGTAGATCAGTGAATAAGGAACTAAATTATCATCAACTTAAATCGTAAATTCCACCACTTTGAAAACTTATTTTGGTGTGTGGGTGGGATTTAATTCTTTTCTAGGAATGAAGGCTTGGAATTCCAGCCCTCTACCTCCATTGGTGCGGCCTGTACACGTGACACATAGATAGGTGAATAGATGGATAGATGGATTAATAGCCAGTCATCCAGAATGAATCAAAAACTGAAAAAAAAACTTGTTGATCTAAGCCGACAGTTTTGGTCAACGTTCACTAATATTACTTCGAGGACGGAAATCAAATCAGCGTGAAAAGAAAGGTAATGAAACAAACGTACTGTGAAAATCTGTTTCTTTCAAGTTAGGAAATGAAGCATTTTCATTATTTCGATGATTATTTGGACTAGAATTGTATTACAGCTCTCCTTCACTGTTCATAAGCAGAACGTTCCTATGAAAGAAGCAATTACCATTAGATAAAAGTACAAAAAAATTAAGCGTTCTCCGAATAAAAAATGTATTTCCCATATGTCTTCCAGTTTCAAGTGCAATGCTATTGAGAGTTTTCTAACGTTTTTCTAGAATCTTGCGACACATTCTGCTTACAGACGCACAAAATAAATAGCAATAGAGCAGAAAGACTCACAGACAAGCTGAGATGCTGGGTGTAAAATAAAGCGACCTCTTCTTTATTCATAACAAGTCGAAAACCTAACCCTGACTGTATCCCTAATTTCTTTGATAAATAAGCTCAAACCTTTGTATAAAAGCTTTTGTAAATTACACTCCTTCACTTTTTCGGCATATTATCTTCTGTCGTTGTTAGTTTTGCATATGATCTCTGAGGATCCATATTATTAGTCATGATGTCCAGTGATTGTCTGATATCATGCAACTTGGTCTGCCCACTGCCATTTGAGTAATTCTTATGAATTCTATGATTTCTTTGATTCTTGGTTTTTTTTCTAATACACAGTGATATTAAGCAGGTTCCTCTCTTGCACACATTGCATGGTCCTTAGAAACAGTTATTTTTAGGTAGGCTCCGTTTTTCGATTCTAAAAGATGACTATCGGGATGAAACCTTATTTTCAATAATCATCAGATTTTTTTGTTTTTAAATGTACCTAAACTGATTCCTCATTTGATCTCTTCTCCTTTTAAGGATTTTATGGAGATCAGTTATATATATATATATATATATATATATATATATATATATATATATATATATATATATATATATATATATAATTTAGCATAAACTTGCACTGCATATTGGACCACCTTCTAAAAACGTATTTTTTGGGGGGGGGGCGCCCGTCGTTGTACATAGATCTTCTCTAAGATTTACCAGTCTTTTCTATTATAGGTGTTACGAAGTCAGTTCTTTCTGAATTTGTAAAGCTCATTACGCCATCTTACTGTCGGTCGGCCACAATTTTGCATATGATCTCTTGGCATCAACGTTGGGTGTCGTGATGTCTAGCGGTTGCATGAATTCTTGCTGTTGTTGTTCTAATTAGATGTTGTGGTTTACTTTCACGCCTTTACATTTTCGGTCTGGATTCATCTTCAACATGTTTGTTGTAAATGACTTTTGTTTTGCATAAGTTCATGAGGAAGCAAACTCTCTTGCTCTCTTCATTTAGTTCGTCTAAATGTGGAGATCATGAAGATTCTTAGCATAGATATCAATGTCGTCAGCAAATATAAGGTTACTAATGTATTCACCGTCTTTTCTGATTCCTTTGTGTTCCCAGTTTAGGTTCCGGGATATCATCTTGAAACAGGCTGTGAAGAGTTTGGGTGAGCTGGTATCACCTTACCTCACTCTTTCTTCTAGTTGAAAGGATTTTGTGCCTTTCAGTAGCCTGATGGAAGAGTCACATTTTCCTTTACTCCAGCAAACATCAATGAACATGGAGTTTGTCAGACATTATATGAATGATTGCTGTAATTCAGAAGTAAATACTCCAAGAGGTACCTCCAGATTCAAGTGAAGAAGGAAAGCAATACTCGTCAATAAATAACGATTCGTTTACTTAACTTTGGTATTTATTTGAAATGAATATTGTGTCCATTAAACAGTTGTAAAAATCAACCTTCTAACAATAATAGTTTACGAAAAACCAAACTTACTTTGTTGTATATTGAGGCAGTTTAATTCTGACCAACTTGAATCTGAGTATCCTTTGTTTTCTGAAATCGAACATGTGTGTCTCCTACGTTGCTTCCCCTTTTAACTTGTTTATTTTTGGGACGAGGATGCAACAGGCAATCTCTTACATTATAAAGTACATTTTTCTCCAATTCAATAAACATATGGGCTTGAAGTTTGTCAGTCACAATATGAATGATACCCGATTAGCATATCTCAAATTCATCATTGGTCGTTGACGTTTTGTCCAAAATTTGGACTTTTTGATGACTTTTGGGTAAGATTGAAGTGAAAATAATGATTACCAATAAGGAATTTGAAATTATCAGCTTCCCTCACATCAACTCTTCGGACCATATCCATTTTTCTAACATGCACGCACATATTTTCCGTCGTAGGGTGCTAAACGAAACTTTATGGTTAACTGGCCAATAAAGTAAGTGGGGTCTCTGCTATCGAGATCTAGTACCTGACGAAAGTACAGTCAGTAAATATCATTGCGATGTAAAACAATTGTACTGCAGCAATATCTTTTATTGACGATAAGGTTCCAACTTTCAAACCTGTTCGCCATCAGTGGTAATGCCTGATCAAGCGGATACCCTCTACCGCTGTTTATGCAAGAATTATCCCAACTTAAGAAGTAACAATATATAACACCATGCGAAGTCCTGGGTAGTGAGTAATTTTCTTATTGTTCATGTATTAAAAGTATAGAAAATGGCTTTAATTCCTTTGAAACTTTGCTAATGTGGCCTGGACAGTGAAATTCATGTGTCCTGGTTGAACAAAGCTAAGTTTGAAGGGGTTGATTGAGATTTCCTCTACATTTTAGTAATAAACAACCAGTAAAGAGACATACTACAATAAAACCTTTTTTTTTTTTAGAAAACACCACAGTTCAATGAGTGCATGTGTACGTGTGCATGTCAAGTAGAGACAGAAAAAAGAGACCGAGAAAGAAAATTGTGTTGTTTTGCTTTTTGGATGAATCCTTCAAGTTTTGCTAAATATATATGAAAGGGGGTG
>OY735201.1:24935386-24937886 GCA_963457665.1 Thysanoteuthis rhombus
CAGCCTGTACGCATTATACATACATGGCCAGCAAGTCAGACAGTCGGGCTAGTTTGAAAACTGAAGAAACATTTGTCATTCATGGGACAGTCTCAGTTGACAGTTTCTGAAAATAAACAAATTCAGAGAGAACAAGCAAGATGTTGATATGAAAAAGAATTTCAAGTGAAATAGATCGCATTCATCCACTTAGCAAAATAACTGCACTTTATTTGAACAAACGTTTTGCGGGTGGGGAAATTGCAGGTGGGGAAATTGCGGGTGGGGAAATTGTGGGTGAGAGTCAACTGTTTGTAATGATAAGGGTGCATATGTTCTGTTGCAACATAGAAGTCCGGGTACGGAGGGGGTTGTTGACACATATGGGACGGGCCATATGCAACACTGCATTATATGTATAAATATAACAACAAGAAAAATAACATACCATAGCAGACAAAGCGAAAAGTGAAATAAAATACACACGGCGCGCGTGAAAAGGATTACTCAATGGAAAAACAAGAAACAACAAAGTAAGAATTCGCTGTAGAATGAAGAAAAATGGAACCAGGTCTGGTTAGTCACTGAATAGAAATCGTCATGTAAACAACGTCTTTTGGCAGCTGACCGTGTTGGGGATTATCAATTAAGATGCTGCAAAAACAAATCAATTTAGCATCAACCTAAATTTAGTAAAATCTTATGATGTGGATGAATTAAAAAAAACAACCCAAAATAACAAAACAACAACAACAACAACAACAACAACAACAACAAAAACGATATTGTAGACACCGGCCTTTTAGCTCTGTTGGTACAGCTTGTATGCACGATACATAGATTGCCAACCAGACGGACATTTTAAAGCTGAAGAAACCTATGTGGAAAGTTTTGCTGAGGGTTTTTGTTGACGTTTTCTGAAAGATGAAGATCTCGGCAGATTGAAGGAAGTAGGAATGAAAGATTGGAAGAAAAACGTGGCATGTTGTTTACGAGAAGAACAGAAATATGAACTGAACGGAAAAGCAATTAGAACGGTTATAAAATGATAATCAGCAATCAGATATAAGAATCCTTCAAGTCAGGCCATAGATGCACTAGTCTTTTTCTTGTAGGATGATCTAGTGAAGTTAACCCTATTCTCGATTTCCCCCTAAATTTGAATAGAAAATATCTCGAATTACCTAGAAGCATCTAGATTTTCTGTATATATCTTATTATGATTCAACAAGAGCCTTTCTGCCTGTCTATATGCATGTATGCATGTCTATATGTATGTACTCACCTACCACAAAAACTAATTGATATAAACCAATGGAATATTGTGTGGGTACTGGTTTGATCCCCGAGAAATATTTTTAGCAAATTAGTTTTTTGAATCCCCTCGCCCCAAGTATATTTTGGGGGTTTCAAATCAGGGGTTGGGTCTTTTCAAATGATTAATCATCAATTGTAAAAATACATTTCATGGTGCAATAAGATAATATTCATTATTCTTTTATCAATTTGATCATCGGAGATAAAAATGTGACGTTATAAGATAATTTTTTGATTTTTTTTCTCAACTTAATCCCTGGAGATAAAAATATGACAATGTGCATTCTTTATTTAGAAAGGAGCAAAAAACATATTTTAAAATAGAGGTTATGCCAATAACATAGAGGGAAGTTTTGTTGCTACTTTTACGGGTCAAAGATGGAGAGGGGTATTTTTTCACTTTTGAAGATCAAAATCGGGAGATTTTTCTCTTCTTAATGGATCCAAATTGAGAGCTATCTTTCCCCATTTTGGGGGTCATAATACAAGGTAATTTTCTTTCGCTTTCAGCAGTCGAAATCAGGGGTGGGGATCCTTAATTTTTTGAGTCGTAATCGAGGAGAACATCTTTTCAACTTTGAGGAGACAAAATCCAAGGGATACTTTTTTTCGCTTTTAGTGTTCAAAATTATCGAGACTACTTTTCCCCTTTTAGAGGGTGAAATTCATAGGATTTCTTTTCACTTACAGGGATGAAAATCGCTGGGTAATCTTTTTAATTAAACAGGCAGAGACGGGATATTTTCCCTTTTTTTATGAGCGAAAATCCAAGGGAATCTATTCTTTTTTTAAAGAATTTAAAATGAGGGAGATTTCTCCAGAGGTCAAAATCGGTTTGGAAGGATGTTTCTATACATGATATAGGTATTAGAAAACAGGAATAACGTAAACCCGGCAATCGTTATTATATCGGTCTGTTGTGGGTAGATCCCTAAAAAATCTTTGTTCCATTTTTTTAGAAATAACACAAAGATCAAACTTCGTCTCAAACATTTAATAATGATATTTATAATCTTTTTTAATACCAAACAAATATGTGTCTTGTGGCATGTTGTGTATTGTAACATATATATCCATTTCATCACTTTGATAAAAGCGATATAAATGAGTCTGGTCAGTCATTCAATAGAAACCATCAAATGGCCAACAGTACGTCGTGTTTTGCAAAGCACTTAAAACTTTAAAAGAACTGATAATCAATGAA
>OY735201.1:24945386-25002886 GCA_963457665.1 Thysanoteuthis rhombus
TTTCAAACTTCTTTAACCCCACAGCAATTAAGTACCTAAGAGTATAATGTGTTAAACATCGCTCTACAGTAACTACTCAGTGTGTTAGTAGACATAAAAATATTGATATTGTCATCAACTAATGAAATAAGTTCACTTTTTATCTATAACGTAATTTAAATCGTTAAGGGGAGTTATTATGCAGTACAGGGACTATTCGATTAACGCTCTTTCATTTAACATCGTTTCGATACAATGTCGTCGAGAAAAAAAGATATGAATATTGGATAATACGAAATATTGTTGCTGGAATTGCGAATTAGGTGATTTCTCTGACTCGATATAGGTCAGTTGAAAAATGTCTGAACTAAAATAGATTTTGTAAAATACTATTTATATAATTGTGTCTAAGGTGCAATCAGTTTCACTCAAATTTGTTTGAAAATTAAAATCGTGGTTTGAAGGAACTTAACAACGACGTTGATCAGGGAGTTCCTGAATATGAAAACTGTATATTTATACAACTTTAAGGGGATATACGTGCAGAGATTTATCGAATAAACATCAAAGGTCAACATAGTCCGGAGATTGTTCTTTCTTCTGCTGGTCCCATTGACAGGATACAGACAACACCGACGTGCCAGATGGATAGGGATATTAGTTCTGCAGACTCAGATGTAGGGCCAGAAATCTGGTTGGATTTCAACAAAAACATCCGGTCTAGTGTTTGTTCAAAAAGCCTGGCGTAGTGGGTAGCCCCATCTGTAATCCACCCACGCGATGATGGCAAAACGCTCCCACCCGGTCGGTCACCCGCCGTCTGATAAGCAATGCCTAATCAAAACAAAATGCTTTTGATTTCATCTACAACTGGCTTTACAAACACAGGCTTAGATTATTATTTGGGTCCGAAAGAAGATTCTTTGATGTGAATTTGTACATATACTCGTGTATACGTCTTTCATTTCGAATTTTGCTTGGACCGATGAGTTTGTGCTTTTATTCAGATTTATGTCTGCCGTGCAGGCCTTGGTAGCTTTATCGGCAAGGGCAGACTAGACTGACCGCGCTGCTAGGAGGGCCTTGGTTGAAATCCTATCTAAAGCACATTCTTCAGTTTCTAATCAAAGCTGTTCGAAAACTACCGAAAGAAAATTGTTCTAAGCAAAAGGTTGCATTCCAAGGAAGATAGTGACTCAATGCTACCCGCTTATTCTTTTTTTGACATCTTGAATGAAATGGCGGTGATGGAAAAATTATATTATCTTGTTGAAAATACCATCAGTGTGGTGAGAACTATAATTTTAAGTTGATAAAAAATCCCCTATGAACACATAGGGCTGGGTGGAGTCCAGATACATTGATACAAAATGTATATTTAAATGTTTGATCGCATGTATAATCTGAACTAAGCAACAGAGTTTAAAACGATCTGTGGCGGGTGGCTGTGATCAATAACGCACACATGTGCAACAGATGAAATATATGTGAGGAAGTATGTTTTTTCACATCCCAGGTGACCATCATTTTTTGGCAGTGAACAATCAAAAAATGAAAAAAGGGGTGATCAATGAATAAATAATCACTTAAATGTCCAAATTTTTAAAAGACAAACTTGTACCATACTATACACGAATCAAAAGACCACTTGTACATAAACTTACATTGTAAATTTTGGAGGGGAATTTTCGGAAGCAAAAACGGTTTTCCTTGCAATTGAACGACTAGCGCTTGATAACGTCTGTATACGTAGATACGTTGATATATACATGTACGTATCACAACAAATGGATAACCTGAATTCACTAACAATCTTTTTCGAAAAAGCCGCGATTAAAAATCATAAATGGTGTACTAAGTTGAAAGAATGTTACTCAAGTGATCAAATTCGACGTGTAAAGAGCTGGGAAAACCCTTTGTCAAGCAGATGGTCTCTCTCTCTCTCTTCATCTGTCTGTCCGTCTGCTCGTCTCTTTCCTATCTCTCTCTCTCTCTCCCTCTCAATATATATATATATATATATATATATATATATATATATATATATATATATATATATAAACTTTACTCATGTTATAACCGCTCGACTAATGATATCGAGCACTATTTTGAATGAAGATATATTCTGTACACACTCTTCTTGTATATTTATATATTTATTACTGTTCACTTATATATATATATATATATATATATATATATATGTGTGTGTGTGTGTGTGTGTGTGTGTGTGTGTGCGTGCGTGTGTGCGTGTGTGCATGTGCATGCATACGTGTGTGCATGCGTGCGCGTGCGTTCGTGTATGTGTGTGTGTGTGTGTGCGTAGGTGTGTGTATGTGTTTGTGATTTTAAACTTTCGGCTTATTTTCAGAACCAATAACGAAAGCAACGAATCCAAAACCAATTTTAGAACTGAAGAGCACAACTGCGCATGCACAGACCGCTCATATCTAATTGCTGCTTCCTCTCCGGGTATTGGACGTTGCAGGGAATGTTGTCAATGTCAATAAAAGAGGATTCTTCAGCGCATGGAAAGCCGAACGGATATTTGAGACTGGTCAACAAACAAGATGGCCAATTCGGTACATTTCAGACTCCCATCGCCTACCCATCCCGAATAAAACAACATTCTGTGAATAAGAATTAGAGTAGGGTACGGAATCGAGAAATGTCTGTAGGTTCTGGGGGTTATGGCTTGGGGCTTATTCTGGGAATGCGCCTGTGTATTGCTAAGAAGATGGCCAATTATAAAAAGAAAAAAAAGTAGGAAAAAGAAAAAAAGTACAGAAATAAAATGAAGAAAAAAAAAACAAAGTAACGGAAACTATAATAAAAGCAAGAGGAAAGAAGTCAGGATAAATGAGAAAAATGAGAGAGACAAGAAGGGGAAATGAAAGAGAGATAGAAGGAAAAAAGAAAAGGAGATAAGGAGGGTGTAAATTGCAAATAAAAGAAAAAGGAAGAAGAAAGATATAAATTCGAAGAAAATAGGAGAAACGTACAAAGAAAAATATGAAAAAAAAAAAGAAAAAAGAGAGAATCACAATTGAAAGTAGCATCGATCAGTTCACAGCACCTGGTATTCCCCAATGGTTACCCATCCAAGCACTGATCAGGCTCGACTTTGCTCCGCTTTATTGTCCTACAGGATTTTGCCGTAACTTCGTAGCCTCAATCTTAGTTTTCGTTCTGAGTGCTCAGAGGTATCTAGTACCATTTTTTTGATATGAACCACAGCCTACCGAACCTGATGCGAGAACCCTACCCCTGGGCTAAAGCGATTTGTGTAAAACAAAGAGTGTAGGAATGTAAAAGAGTAGAAGATGAGAGAGCAAATAGAAAGAATTAGCATCCGAATGAAATCATGTATAATCGCCACCCATCTATGCTGTTTTTCACTTCAAAATTGAGCAGTGGCTGTGGTGAAATTAAGTTACTTTGATGCTTCCAGTATGGTTTGAACCGTAAATCAATTATTTGAAAAATAGAATGGATAGCTTCATATACAGGAACTGTCACGTGACCAATGACTTAAAGCAGCATGATGTGAGGGGTGATCAATGAATATGTTTTCTTGGATAATGTTCACTATAAGAGTCTGAATTTTCAGGAAAAGGACATTAATGTTGCCGGACACAAACTAAGGGATCAGTTTAGCATAAACTTACATTGCAAATTGAACACCTTTATAAAAAAAACTTATTTAAGAGTGAATGAATAGAATTTTCCAACTCATTGAGGGGAGATTTATGTGAAATATCACGTTTCTACTATGTATGATTAGGGCTAGCCGAAATCTGGATACATAGATACTTATATGTTGAAAAACATTAATAACCTAAGCATAGATACAGAGTTTAAACCGGTATGTTTTAGGGTAGCAGATATTAGAATTCATGTCTTTGAAAGATAATGAGAGAAATAATGAATAGAAAGAAAAAAGTGGTTCAAGACAAACCGAAAGAAAAAACAGTAAAAAAAAAAAGGGGGGAAAAAGAATAACAACAGATCTGGTTAGTCTCTCCGTATAAAACGTTTTGTGACCAAAGTCTTTTGGCAGCACACAGTGTTGCAGTGATTAATTAAAAATTGGTGAGGGTAATCAGTGGATAAGTTACATCACTAAAAGTCTGAATTTTCAAAAAGCAAGCTTGAACGCTGCTGGTGACAGGGTAACCAATTTAGCATGAAATTATATTGAATATTGAATTCCGTACTTTACTTATTTCTTTTAGTGGAGGTGGGTGTCAAAAATTGAAATAGTTTTTTCTAGGTATAATAAAAGTAAATCTTCAAATCTTTTGCCCTCTCGTTCCATTGGTGCAGCCTATTCACGCAACACAGACCCACTTAAAAACTGATGAAAACTACAAACTAGTTTAGGTGACAGTTTTAGCTGATGGTTTCTAATGAAAATTGGAAAAGCGAACGAGAGTGAAGGGTCAATAGATTTTGAAGTTATGGCTTCTGGGGAGTTATTAGGATTATGCTGGGAGTGCATCAGTGTATTTCTAGGGAAATGGCCAATTATAGAAGAGTTTCACTGGTTAGTGAATCCATTCCCTGGATTGAACTTGTGTGCATACAAGATGAGGAGAATTAAGAGAGGGATTGATGAGCGGGAGAAGGGTGAAGTAAAAGGCAAGAGAGAAAAGAAAGCAAGGGGAAAGGGAGAGAGTATCGAGACAAAGAGAAGAACAAACCAAACTGTTGCAGGATCGAACTCCATTCTCATTTCTATTCCGTTTCAAGATGATTTCTCTGACTGTTGTATTGTATAAATAACAAATGAAAAATCATAAGAATATACGTTTTTTGTATAAATGTACTGATTAGACTAAAATAATCCTTCGTATAAGTATATGATGAATTTTCGGTAAAAACTGAAAGGTCTTAATTTAGCTCAATCAGTAAAACAATCTCCTGACAATCAGTTCGTCTAGAGTTCGAATCTTGGTAGAGGGAACGTGAATCTTACAAATCGGTTTGCATCTATCATTTTGTTGAAAGTTGTTCTTATTCTTGTTAAGGTCTGAAAATAAATTTATTTCCGATTTTGGATTTCGACAAAAAGATGAATGGGACAGGATGAGTTCATGAATCTCTGCACAGTAAGTGCGGATAGGACGAGACAAAAGAGGACTACATTAACAAGAGAAGAAAAAAGCTCTGGTTAGTCACTCAAACGTCATTTGTTGGAATGCCACGTTGGGGGTGATCAATTAGAAACAAAAACAAACGTGATTGCCGTAAGACACAAACTAAGGGATCAAATCAGCTCACATTACAGATTTAATCCCCGACTGAAACCTATTTAGAGAGGAATTTCAAAAAAGACGTTCTTTTCTAGCCTTTATGAGTAGTAAATGTTCAAACTTTCAGCATCCATTGGTGCATCTTGTACGTGTGATACAAATATAGCCAGCTAAACCCACCTAAAATCTGAAAGAAAACTGTTGACTATTTGGTAATAGTTTTAGCCGGTGGATTTGGAGATGGAAATTAAAAAAAGGAAGAAATACGAAATATGAAAATAGCATCCGTGGAAGTAAAATCAGAAAGAGGGGAGAGAAGATTTCTTAGTCTTTCTTTGAGTAAATTGATTCTCATTTGGATCTTTTTCTCTATTATGACATGAGCAACTCATAAAAAAATTGATAGGAATTGATTTTCTTCAACACAACGCACATTTTAATGACGTCACGCCTTTTAGTGACATCATACTTCAAATAGCACACCACTTCTTTTTTTGTTTAAGTTGAGTGGGACCGGCAGACCAATCAAATAGGGTTTAATGAAAATGAATGGTCAAATCTAATATAATTTGAAAAAGAATGTGTTCAAAGAATTACTGTTCTCATCTTTTGTTGGGTGGTGATCATTAAAAAAATTCTGCATATTCACGAAACAAATATGAACACTACTGTACACAAACTTAGGAAACATGTGAAGTTATTTTGTAAGTTGACACCCTATCCATACACTAAAATGTTTTCCAGTTGGAATTTTCAGAAAAACGACCATTTTTTAAAGGCTTAATGAGGAGTAAATGTTACATATGCATACATAGGTAGCCAGCCAGACAGAGCCACTTAGAAACTGGAGAATAGAATGTTGCCCAGTGGACAGTTTGGTTTGTGATCAGCGGTTTCTAAGTGATACATGGTAGTGTGGCAACCTGAAACTACCCAAGCAATGGTCGATCCAGATTAGATTGGTAACTTTTACTTGAGGGCAGATTTAGTCGACTGATTCTGCTAGTGTAGTGGCTCCTCTATTTTTAGTCAAAATTGAATAAGAAACTAATCAAATATTAGCTTTAGCTACGGAATCGTAAGCTTAGCTATGTATAAAAAACGTCACTTCCTCCGTCTACTCCCTATAAGAGCTCTGACCGCACGAGTTAATTCGCTCATTCACCCCAACTTAGCCGGTTACCTTCACCCTTTCCTTCTCTCTAACCTTGTGACCAGCGCAGTTTTCATTTTCTGACCGTGACTTTATAAATCGTCTTTCGGCGTTAATCTACTTCGATGTGAGAATCTGCTACAGCTTTATAGCAAATGCGAACACTGCAACTATTTCACTTATCTCATATTTTGCGACACATCACAAACACTGCCCTTATCACTTCACCCTTTAATCTCCTTCATGCACGTAAAACTGAATCAACCGCCTTTTGATAATCTAGCTTGGTCAAACATACCATTTATTATTACAGGCACTACTAATCGAGCTCCATTCGATAGATAAACCAAACAACATTAGACCTGTTATATCACGTGTTTTCCTAACCAATCATTATCTCCTATATTTCATTTTAATGTCAAGGAATAACCATGTAAACATAACAGGCTCTTCTCTTCACGACTGATCGTATTAATGTTTCTTTACACGTATTTCCTCTCAGGATTGTATTGTTATGTCTCTTTATCAAATGTACATTTCATTTGTTTGTCTAAATACTCGTATGTGTCTTCATTGCAATCGTTCGTACTCTTTTTATTCTCCGCGTCCACTCTCATATACGGCGCGTACATTCTCTATTCTTCCGTGGAGACCGTCGTCCATCTTCCTCTCTCAACATTCCCAGTGACGTCGACGTGCAGTGGAGAAAAACAAACCCATGCACACCACAGCTACACAATCTCATCGATACATAGACCAACAGCAATCATAACACATCAACGCAGACTGGAGGTATCGACTATGATTGGTGACTTCGCAATTTATATAAATACAATATCATCTATACTAGCAACGGAGTGTTGAGCGAATTTCAAGGATACTTTAAAGATTTCCCTAACATTGTTAGAATTAAATTCACAGTTTCATGTTGAAGTGAACAATAGGTGGCTTAGATAACGTTTAAACATTTTGTGTAAATTAAAAGTTACCATTCGTTCAATGTTTTCGCATGGCTGAATGATGAGATGCTATCCTAAAGATATCAAATATATATATATACCTAATATTTCAGGGGATAAAGTGACCTTCATATAAGACCTAATATACGTTTCAGTTTAAATGTGATTGTTTTAGTTCACTATATAGTCACTGTTTTTTTTTTCATTCTGGCTATGGGACCACCCCAGTCTTAAGGGAGTCACGCCCTCTCTTGCAACGTCTCTCGTTGCCTTCTAAAAGCTGCTGGTATCAGTTAGCTAGTAGTTTCTCCCTTTTTTTTACCAATATGTCCAAGCTTCTGGATATTTTCAGAATCCATGCAGTGTTTAGTATGCATAAAAATCATGATTGCAGATTACTGTTCTCTCTCAATATCTTATTTGAAGTTGAGATTAGTACTCATTGTCGGCCAGATTAAAACAGTTCATTTTGAACTTTCATTTTTGGATAGGTCCTCTAGATCTTCTATTGTACTTGGGCATCCATGAACCTCAGACTAAAGCTGGTTTACTTATACTGTGTATCACATTTTGTTGCGGACTCCCCTGGTAATCTTTTGATTTCATGATTCCTCTGATATGGTCGATGTCTCTGGTACCAAGCACAGTACTTCCTTTACCTGATGGATCTTCCACCACAGTTAACTTTAAGCAGGATCTTCTTTTCTTTATAAGCTTCATTCTTTGCTCGGAAGGTTCTCTTCGGCAAAAATCTGTCATTCCTTTTTTGTGTTGTTTTTCAACGTTATGGTCATCCTTTGCTTCCGTTTAAAGGGAAAAGAACATAACACCCAAAATCAACCATGGTCCAGAATGCATGATGTTAGGGGTCTGTTCGCTACCTCTGGTTCTGGATACTTTTAACGAATCAAAGGAATCATGAAAGCAAAGGATTATGATTTTTTTAAAAAGTTTCAAGACATAATGTTCAAATTTTTATCCGTTCAACACTATTACTGTAGTATGTATGCATGCCATATACATGCATAGCTAGTCAGGCATCATCATTTGAGAAGTGAAACAAGTTACATTGATTATGTTGACAGTTTTCTGACAAGCAGTTAATATGCGATCCTCTTTTTCAAAGAGCTCTCTGTAACACATCAATTTTTATTATCGAAATGTTTAATCGACTCTCATATAACTTTGACGGTTTACCAACTGTGAGTGTGCGCATGTGTGTATTTTTTGAACCTTCAATTATTTGGTATTATAGAGTAATTAGTACTATCTTTTTTCATTCTAACTTTATATCCATATTCTAAGTGTCGTTATTCTTTTTAAATTAGTGTAATGATAAATAAATCTGTTTGAATGTGTAACTGAAACCAACACAACCTGCTGGTGCGTGGATGCGACATGCATTTATGATCACCCAAGCCGGTGTCAAAGGATATCTTACTGATGATAGGTGGCTTTATTTTATTAAAAAAAAAAAATGTTCCATTACTTGATATTCCTTTTAGTTAGTGATATATGAAAATTTTTCCACGAGGAACTGATGAATATTTGCTGCGGTATCATGTTCCTTCGAATTATCAACAACAATACTAATTCCTCTTTAAATATCTCTATCATATTTTCTTGATGATTGCCGATGATCTTCAAAAGATCTGGTAAAAAAACATCACAAAAATAGATCAGAGTTCGTTATATTCATAAATGTGAGTGTGTGTTACTCTGTTATTTTTACAATCTTTGTTTATATATATATATATATATATATATATATATATATATATATATATATATATACATGTATATATATATATGTATACATATATACACACACACACACACACACACACACACACATATATATATATATATATATATATATATATATATATATATATATATATCATGTGAGTTGGCATTGGAAACGCACGGCATTTTTTTTCGGTTTTTCCAATAGACTTTGTTCTCTTTACTTCGGCAACATTCAGCTCTTGATTATTGCATGTCTTTTTCTCTTTCTTCCTCCAACTCATTGATTCACCACTTCCTGCATTCTGCCTGTCTTGTCTTTTTCCCGCTTTGATCAAGATCCTTGGACCCTAAGCGGATGATTCATCCATCGCTTACGCAAATGGTCGTTGATTTAGTCACGTGAGCAAATTGTGTGACATGTCGCCCAGTGCAGGTGACGCGACTCTGTCCCACGTAATCCCAATGCACAATTCGGATCTTATTATTCACAACCAATGAAAAGCAATGTATACGAGGTTGGTGGGCCAGCTAGCTGGTCGTACGAATGCCCAGCCTGTTGACCGGACTGAAAGCCGGAACCTTCCTTGGCGTTTGAATAAGATGACCACCATGGCGACAGGTGCTTAGCAATGACCGGATGGTATGACTGGTCGCGAATCTGGTGTTGACAGTTTTATTCTGGTTTTTATTGTTTTCTTCCTCAACGTAGACTCAATGAATGGACCATATTTTTCTCATTTTAATAGACGACGTTAACTCAAACTGTCAATAGAGGTTTCCTCAATTTTTTTTATTTGGGTCTGCCTGGTCAATTGGCTGGCTATCTACCTACGTATGTGTTACGTGTACAGACCGCACCAAAGGAGCTAAAAGGCTCAAAGTTTAACCCTCCACTCCTTATCATGTCTAGAAACGATGTTTTTCATCGAATGTATTCCAAACAGTTTTTTTTTGAGGAAGGGGATTTAAAATGTAAGCTCATGCTAAATTGGCAAAGTTGGATTATGTCCGGTAGCTTTTTGTAATTCGGACTTTTAATTTTTTTACTGATCCTGTCTAACAAAATATGTTAGAAGAAACTTATTTATTGATGACCCAATTTTTTCCAAGTTTTCTGTTGACCAATCCCAACGAAGCATACTGCTGAGAGACATTGGTCAAGTTATGCTTCGTATTGAGTGGCTAACTAAACATGTTTGATAGTCTTGACGTTCAAACTAAAATAGAAGACTACAACAGAAAACAAGAAAGAAGAACAAAATAGAACAACCATATACGATGAATAACTCTCCCCTCGTACCAAATTTCAGAGAACTGTAATAGATTTTATACCTTTGGAAAGTAAATGAATATATTTTTTCTTTGAGGCAAACGCATAATCTATTCGTTTTTTTTTGTCTGATTTACCATCTATACTGGTGGAACAAAAAAAAAAAAAGACAGGAAAGATTGAACATCTCCAAAGCCGTAACAAGGGTAACTAGACAAGCTCAGGGGCGACAAAACATAGTAAGAACCCTTGCAGCCTATTCGAATGGTTATATCCAAAAATCCTAAGCACAAAACTATTTTACTGTTTTAATGAAATCCTCAGTCGTACAATGATAATAAGCTTATATTTCATTCATTCTTTTTTTCTTGGCAAACTTACTAGTTTTTTATTTTATTGGTATTTAGGCCAAATTCCAAAAGAGAATAATGGAAGAGGGACTCATGATAGCAAAAACTGAGAATCACACTCTCGTGAATCACGATGACAGAAAATTTGTAATGTTTCATTCAATCTGGATCCAATGTTTGATTTTAATATCGAGATATTAAAAACTAATCTTGGTATTTCAGCGTCAAAGTTTAGAAAACTTTGTTCAAACATTTACTCTTCAACTGAAAAAGATTAGTTGATTTGGCAACGGAATGGGGTTTATTAAGATAGAAACTGAATATTCTTTTAGGGAAATGGCATCAAAATCAAGATAATTCTGGATTTATTTGAATAAAAATTCATTGGTGAGCTCTTCTTCCTTAGCTCATTAACTACCCTTCAACGAAGTTTACCTGAGTTTTGACCCAAAATAGTGAGAGAGCAAAAATTTCCCCTCCATTTCGACTCTTAAAATGAGGACCCCCCACCCCGAAAAAACTCTGCTACGATATTGATCTTTAAAAAAGAAAAAAAATCTCCAATTCGTTTTAACCCCTAAAATAGAAAGAGTTACCATTCCATTTTGAACCTGCGATAATGGGTTACGGTTTCTGTTCAATTTTGACCTTTACAAGTAGGGGGTGGGGAATTCACCGTTGATTTCAAGGTGGAACAAAAAATCACCTATCCATTTTGATTCCTAAAAGTGAAAAAAGATTTTCCTACCCATTTTAATCGTTAAAAGGGATAAAAAGAACTCCCCTCCATTCCTACCCGTAAAAATGAAAAAAAAAAGAAAGAATTTTCCCTCTATTTTCACCCCCACAAAAAAAATCCTCCTCTTACTTTGACCCTTAAAAGTGTGAAAAAAATCACACTCCCTCTTTGAGCCTTAAAAGCAGGAAAAAAGTCCACACAATTTTGCCAGTTGAAAGTAAAAAAAATCCCTTTTCATATTGACCCTCAAAAGAGGAAACAATCCCAGCTCTATTTTGACCCCTAGAAGTGGGGAAAAAAGAACCCCCCTCCTTTTTACCTCAGGAAGTGTAAGAAAATCCTTTCAATATAAGTAGAAATGTGAATGATAAAATTTTTCCTGGTGATTGATTAATCACGAAAGAGGATCATTTTATTCACCTGAAGAAACTATTGAAAAAAATAATTGATTTTAATTCATCATTGTTAGCGACATCAGATGAATTAATGATGTCGTAAAAATGTAATCTAGGTCCGTCTACCTCTCTCTGTTTGGTCTTTCTCCATTTTCTCTTTAATTTTTTCTTCCTTTCTATTTCTTTCTCTCGTCCCCTTTTCTTGCTTTCTTTCTTTCTCTCTTCGGTCCTCTTTCTTTCTCTTATCGTTCTCTTCCTCCATTTCCGTCGTCTTCTTCTTAACAAGTTGATACGGCATTATATGTTGGCATCCTTTGTTTTAGCCTCTCTCTCAATAAAACATTCTGGAATCAAAATATCTTAAATTTGAAAGTCTGGCTAGTTGCAATGATTAAGTCAACTCTTCTAAGATGTTTGACAGCAAATCATGTAGGCACTACGTTTGTTGCAAAAGAAAAATGATTCATTATATCTGTACTTTTGATGATGCCACAAAACAGTACCATTTGGAAAAAGAAGGATTGAATGAAAATTATCTCCATATATTTTCCCCGTCCAATACAGAGAAATATGTACATAAATACATATTTCTGTCGTTGAAAATTCAACAATGAACAAGAGAAAGACATAGTGAATATAATTTTTGACAGAATTTAGCAACATTTTTCCTGATTTGATATCATAGTATGACTATTTCTTTTCAATGGATTTTTCAAGTTAATCCATATTAAAATGGTCACCCCACCTCAAGAAAAACAAAGCAAAAACATTGCAAGAAAAACAAGACAAAAAGAAATCTCTCGAAATGCACAATCATTCAATTGGATGTAAAAAAGTTAAAAATTTCTGTGTACATTATTTTGATATTTCTCAATCGAAATCAAATTCTTTGGTCCCCCAAATTAATCATTTTCTTCTCAGTCTCAACCTTTCACGATATTTAATTTGATTTCATCGAGAAAATTAGGAAATATTGTGTGTATAGACAGACAGACGTAAAAAGGACAGAGGGACACTTGGTAATGCATACATATCTTCAACATCGTTGACAGTGTTAAATATGACACCTGATTAGATATGATTTTTAAATACTCGAAGAAATCCTCTGAAAAATGTGATTCAAATAAAACTAGTTTGTACATTACCGATTAATAGATACGCATAAAATATCTACTTATATTTTATTCATGTAGCACATACATAAGCAATGGCATGTGAGACTAGGTTACTGATAATCGAGGTGGAACTCCTTTTATTTACAAAAATCTTACTACAGCATAAGTTCAGGCTGCGCAGTAAGAAACGTACACACTCCTGCAGTAATGGTCCACGAGATTAGCTTGTTAACCATCGCTCCGTAGAAAGATTCCCCCGATTTACTCCAACTAACTTGAGTAGTAATCAGCTGTGAGCCTGTTAACCATTGTCCTTGGCAACGTTCCTTTAATTCATTAAACCTTGCGTAGTGCAAAACGAATCTGCACATGTGAAGCACTCAGTAAGGATCGAATTCACTAAAGAAGTAATGGTCCGTGATGGTATCTCGCTAACAATTACCCCGTTAAACTTCCTGTACAAATTCTTAGCGTTTCCCCTTAGTTTCCTTAAACAATGAAGTTGAAAGAGGTGTATCTATTCACTGGTATTATATCCCGATTGATTTCAGTAAAATTTTCGATGAATTTCTGTAGAATGAAAGAATTGATTGTATTCTCGCCTTTATCTGGGATTTTATTTGATTGAAAGTTTGTTATCCATACATTTATGTATTTGCTTATGTTTGTACACACATTATCTCCGAAAGTTCTCAATGAATTTCAATGTTATTTCATGAAAGGTTGGGCAACGACCGAAATGAGAATGAAGTAAATTTTGGGGACGGTCAAGATTTTTCCCTTGACTCATAGATATTTTTCATTTATATATATAAAATAGTCAGAAAATTGATAATTTCAAACCTACAGTTACCTTCCCTGAATTCTAGCTATATTTGAACTTATTTTTGTCCAGTTTTTAGTGTATTGCATTGGCAGATGTATGTGCAAAGTGTCCTTTAGTTTTACATTACCTCAGAATTTTCTAGAAATTATCTTTTCTTCTTCTTCTCTATTTTACCTTTCTTGTTTATCTTCCTCTTCCCCAGGTTTCCAAAACTTTTGCATACTGCCCCTCCTTTAAGCATATATTTCATCATCATCACCCACCTCGCAAAGTTGGTCAAAAATGATACATTGGAAATTGCGTTTGTATTTTTTGCCTCTTGTCCAACTCAACATTATTCAACTTTCAACAACCCCTACCTCTAACTTGCCTTCAAGCATCCCTACCCTTCCAGTGCCCCTTCTGCCCCCTAGACTTCCAACGTCTCCTTACCATACCATTGACTTCCGATTCGCCCCCAACACTCTCTCGTCTTCCAGCGCACCAAAGGGGGGTAGTAGCGCCTACAATCGGAATCACTGCTCTCCATTCTCCGGCTCACTCACACTTTCTTTCTCTATTCAACTCTTCCTTTTATCTGCATCTTGTTTCCTTGGTGATGTTCAGCTCAACTTCCGAGCGCCTCCAAGGTCGGACCGATCATATTGATTCTCTTTTTTCCTTTCTTCGCTGATTTTTGTATTCTTGATTCACGCATGCGCCGACCAATCAGCCGTGAACTCCGAATCTGTATTTAATCCAAATTGATTATGAATCTTCTTCGTTTACGCAACAGCTGATGTACAAGTCCTAAGTCAAAAGATTGCCGACCAAGATATTAGCACGCTCCACATTGAATCTTGCTCGTCTATCGCCTACGAACATTTTCACGCCAGACCTAATCTTTCCTGGGCAAATCCCCGCCATCTTTTAAACGTCTTTTTGTATTCGTATCGATGGCTTCTAGTTGTCTTGTATGACAAGCCGACTTCTCGCGAGACTTGTAAAACGAGATGAGGTATGAAAGGGAGGAAAGATTCTTCAAATCCTATAAGAGTACAGAAAAAAATTATAGGATATCTTCTAAAAGGAAAAAAAGAGAAATAACAGACAATGTCTTAAAATGTATAAATTGAATGAGTAAAACAAGAAACGAAAAATTGGAAATTAATGAAAAAAATGGAACGAAATCTACAGATAAAATGAATTGTAAAAGAAAATAGACGGAGGTTCAAAAAATATATACGTGGAAAGAAATATAACGGGGAGATGGAAATGATTTTCAAAAGAAAGATAAAGAAAGTTAAACGAACAATAGTAAGCGAAAGAAGATGAAAAAAATAAGTGGGGCTATGTAAAAAATCGATATCAAAGAAAAATTAGGTATAACAAAAAGGTACGTATGAGGAATTGAAGAAATGGACACGAAGAAAATCAAAACATGGTAAAGCAGCAGCGTCTGTACCTCCGATAAGTAAAATAAATTGAAACGTTTTTGCAAAATGACAAGAGAAGAAAATCTATACGAAAAAAAATACAAATGGATAAGTCACGTATAAGCATTCAAAAGACTATAAAGCAGGAGAGTCAGGAACTATTAAGAAAAATATATTTGTATTATTAATAATAAAATGGTTGTCACAAGGAGGAAAGCGAAGAATATTTAGACAGGGGAACTAATATGATAAAAGAAGAAAAAGGAAAGACCAACAGGAAAAAAAAGAAGAGGAGAAAGAACAATAATTAGGATAGGAAAAAAAGAAAGGAAAAAGAAAAAGTGGAAAAGATGGGAAGAATGGAAGGACTAAAAGAAAGAAGATTAACAGACTAAAAAGAAGAAGGGAAATAAGAAAATGGAAGAAAGAGAAGTAAATGGAAGGAAGATGACTACATACACGGAAAAAAGAGAGGAAAATGAAGGAGAAAGATACACGAAAAAAGAAAGGCTAGGGGAGGCATCGGAAAGAAGAAGCGATACATTAAGAATATCTAGAAGAAGGATTTTTTTGAAGAAGAGAGAAAATAAAGAGAGTTGAAAAGTTACAAAAACGAAGTGGGTAAAAAGGGAAAGAAATCTGTAAGATAGAAATGAAAGAAAAACGTCCAACAATCATAAAAATACTATTCCCAGTTAAGTTTGACATAAGGTCAAAGGATTGAGACGACAGGAGTGGGAAGATGTGTAGCCTTGATTTTCAACACGGGATGGGTTTACTCATTTCGATAGTTTGCAAAAAAATTCTTATTTTAGACGCAATAGCAACTCCCGTATTGATTTCCATCACTTACTTGGATACCAAAATGTTATGCACGTCCCTTTTTCAGTTTTGCCAATCATGATGCTGTCGAGTTACGTCCTATGCTCAATGACGCCAATTTAGATGTTTTGGTTTGTGTCGAGTTGTCCGATATCACTGTTTAGATGATTTTTAATAAAATAAGTAATATCTTCGTTTAATTATAATAGTAATAAAATAAGTAATATTTTCAATAAAATGAACGTCGAAAATTACTTCAAAATTTAATTAATCAATAATCTGTTACATATTTCTAAGATATCAGGTATATATCTAGAGAATGTACTTGTTTCGGGATGTTCTAAGATGCTTTTAAACTAAATTTTATGTGTAAGCTCAGGAATAAAAGTAGCGACACTGCCTTTTATTGGTCAGTACACAAGAAAATAACTGGGAAAATGTATGATCAGGATTTCAGGTCGGTGTTTACTTGATTCACTCATTGGCCATCAGCGCTGTGGAAAACTGACTTGGACCCAATCGACTTATTACAAAGCTTAGCTTAGTCTTCTCAGTGATGATTGAAATCATTTTAGTAGTAATGCTGTACAATATTTCCTTGGAAAATGCTAGTATATATATATATATATATATATATATATATATATATATATATATATATATATATACGAATATTCGTTTTTTTCTAAATTAGTATCTGATAAATGGTTTTACCCAACGAACTGGAAATTCATGTGAGAAGGTAATTTGATTACAAGATGAACATGATCGAGGGGAGGATGACATTAGGTGATATCTAAGGGTCAATTCTCAATCAGGTAAATGTTGACATCTTCGTATCTAACAGAGACAAATGCATTCTAGATGCTGCAAAATTGTGCACAAAAGTGACATGACCCAGAATGTGTATAGAGCATGTGGTGCAGACCTCTGGTTGACTGTACTGGTCGGTTTGAGGTCAGGCTTATTTTGCTACTTCAGGATCCAACGGAGACGGATTTTCTGACTCACCTGAAGGTTACGTTATCTACTTTGAAAAATTGTGATAGAATTGACTTTTCAGTATAGATTGGTTTGTTCCAGGTGCAACATCGGGTATCCCTGCACACATACACACACACACACACATATAAAAATGGTAATAACCTCTTCTGCAAAGGTTAGCGCTGTCATGATAGCCATGGAAGTAGCTTGGGAAGGCATTTGACCAGCAGTGAACCCCCGAAATGGCTGATACACACCACACACACGTGTGCACACACACACACACACCCATATATATATATATATATATATATATATATATATATATATATATGTATATATTCGCGTAAATCGTATACAAGCTAAAAAAAATAACGAAGGAACAAAATTCTGGATGAAAGGAGAAAGATAAAATGAATGATAAAAGCGTAAATGGTTCAAGACATAAGTTACAAAAAAGTCCTAATAATCAACTCAAAAAATCGCCGAGAGAAACCTTTCGGATCAGTCTTTGTATATTTTATCTTAAGGCTTAAACATGGCGGCCAAAAAAGATCGGCCATTGTGTGAAGGCGGGAAAAGAAGCAATAAAAAAAGATATGACAAAACAAAAAATGGGGAAAATGCTTTTCCATCAATCTACAAAGAAAAGGCAGGCAATTACAAAAAGCAGCACATGTAAATAATGCTGGTTCTGGCTAATCTTTTTGCTTAAAGAAAATCTATTTTCTTTCAAAATCTTTTATTTTCATTTTTACGTTTTTTTTTTTCATTTTTGTTCAGTACTCAATCTCATTCTTTGCTCATCCCATCCCCCCTTTTTTTTCGTAGCAATAGGTCTTCTATCATCTGTTACCCTTCCTTTCTTCCTTATTTTTGCATTTCTTTTTAACTGCAACGTAGGTCGACAATTTCAAGAACGGGGAAAATCATGTCAAGACCGGATTTGAATTGGTTAACGGCGTTAAAGAATTAGGTAATCCGAAGAGAAAGTCGTTAAAGTGAGATAGATAACGTTTTTATGGCAGATAAAGGTTGTCATCATAATAAGATTAATACCCCTGTGTGTGTGTGTGTGTGTGTGTGTGAGAGAGAGAGAGAGAGAGGAGGGGAGCGTTGATGGTGATAGAAAGATAAGAGTGGTCAAAGAAAGAGGAATGCTACTATTAGGTCATATTCCTTTTTTAAAAATCAATTTTGAGAAAAAATGACAAGTACAAGAGAGAAAGGAAGAAGATCATGTGATGTTTACACTTCATGTCTACATTTATAAATTTTTTCATCTTGCAATGAATTATTTTGCATTTTGGACAATCTTTTGGATTGTTTATTTTTGATTTTCGATGTTTCAACGGAGATCAACTTGAAAACTCAATAGGAAAAAGATATTTTTTATTACAGAAACAAATGTTGCAGATCTTCCACAGAGTCGGTCCATCTTTTTGTTCTATTTATTATACTTTTTATTAAATCTTTCTTTCTCTATTTCGATTTTTCTTTCTTTCTCGCATCCATTCTTTATTTCTTTCTACTTTCTTCGTAAATTTTTGCCTTTTCTATTTCCCCATTTTTTTGTTTCTTTCTTCTTTATTTCTTATTTCCACTCACTTTCCTCCTTTTTTGTGACTCATTCTGTCTTCCTTTTCACAACATTATTTCATTTTCCTCCTTTCCTTTCATACCCCTTCCTTTCTTCTTTCTCTCTTTGTTTTCTCTACATTCCTTTTTTCCCTTTCTTTCTTCTTTCTTACTCACTTATGTTTTTTCTTTTTTTTCTTCCTTCTTTGCTCACTCATTCTTTCTTCCTTTTTCTTATCTTATTTTTATTCGCGATTCTCCTTTCCTTTCGTTTTCAGTCTTCTTTTTTGCTCATTTCGTTTATTCTATTTTCTACGATTTATCCATTGTCTTTTCCTTCTCAAACAAATCCCCTCTCTCTGTCTCTATCTCCAACTCTCTCTATCTCCTCTCTCTCTCTCTCTCTCTCTCTCACACACACACACACACACACACATATACACACAAACACACACACACAGAGTCATACGCGTCTGGTTGTACACACATAAACGAAAATATGAAAAAACATTCAAAAAAGGATTTTAAAGAAATCCCATTACTAAACAGCATATATATATATATATATATATATGTATATATATATATATATATATATATATATATATATATATATATATATATATGTGTGTGTGTGTGTGTGTGTGTGTGTGTGTGTGTGTGTTAGAAGGCTGTTATAGAATTCAAATCAGGAAATTAAATTTTCAATTTAGTTAAACAAATTATTTCAAATGGCTCTTATCGCATTCTGGAATCAAGATCTTCATTTATTACTCTCAATTTACATTTGTATAATTAAGTTACAACAGATAAACTGAAAAAAATTCATTTTTTTCTTTTTGGGATTTCTTCCATATTTTGTACAATTGCCAGGTAATTTGTGTCTTTTTGTCAGTTTTTGCATCACCAAATGAATATAGCCATTACAGGTAACCGTATTTTGTTTGCTAAATGAATGTAGATACAAAAGAAACTTCAGCGAATCTGCTGATAATAATTTAGGGATAGCATAATGATATGGGGGGGATTAGTCAGTCAGGGTAAAGATTAGTTTATGTTTGAGGCTTTAAACTCGTTTATTGAGTAAAAAAATCGATGAACTGTGATAACTATGATTATTTAGGTAGAAAAAATGTCATACCTATGTAAAGTGATGGTTAGCCTCCTCGACTCACAGGCCTTCAAGAATAAATTTTAGTTTTGGATTTCAATGTTGTCGGATAACGCAAGTGCATACTTTGCGACGCGAAAATAAAGGTTTTGAAAAAAGATAAACGTTTTTGCTGGCTTGGAATTTTTTGGGACTGAGTGGTCCCGTGTGGTTGGAACCAGCAAGTGTTTTTTTAGGTGGGTGGGAGGCTTGATAATTCTTTGTCTGCCACACGATACAGTTATTTAGATTTGGATCAAAAGGATTTCCCATTGAAGAAGTACGCTCCCTATGTTCAAACAGTAGAATAAGGATTAAGGCAACAGTTTTCAATTTCACATGGAAAGCATGTGGTTCATTTACTTCTGCTTTCGCCCTAACCGCCGACTGGAAATTCTCAAAATTCGTTTGCCTTGAACCTGTTTTCATAATGCATCTTGTATTTTCGATATCTTTTATAAGCTGCAGAACTTTGAACTTATGTAACGTACGATAAAAAAAGAATGATAAGAAAGATACTAAAATTTCATTACTTCGGCATTTTCCTCCTTTTCCTCTTTTCATCCATTGTTCTACCTCAACCCTCAATTCACGGACCGTACCTTCGAACTCCTGCATCGTTTCCCTTTACTACTTAAACTTCAGCTTATTCGAATAACTACTTCAACACATTGGCCCAGGAGTGATAGTCAATATGCTAGTATTGCAAATTATTGCAGGTGATATACTTTGGATTTCAACAATTTTGGCCCGGTGCCTGACAGACTATATGTATCTCTTTTGCTCGTCCCTACCTCAGTAAATATGCGTAGCTGTTTACCACCATTGTTCATGCCACATAATGGCGAATAAAAACATTTCTGCAACTAGGCTGTTACCTCAGCAAGATTATTACCTCATAACTAATATTCTTTCAGTCGTAGCACGGGTTTTATCCCTTTCATACAAGTTTGTTGAATTATGTATGGTGCGTGTATAGTTTTGAAGTCGTGCATTCAGATATGCGTATCTACTTCGGTGTTAATAACGAACAAAGTCAAATATGGTTGTGAATTACATTGAAAGACGTTACAGCTAAAATCATAATCATTGAGATTGACATGTATGAGTTGCACACTAAGCATTGGACTAGAGTAGAAGCTGGAAGAACTGCTGTTTTTATAATACATATATTTCTGGTTGGGGAGGGCAAAGGTCTATATAAGGAATCTATCTTTGTGCTTATTCTGTTACATAATAGCTATTCAACCAGAGGTTAAAGTGCAACACTCGTCGCCATGTGTAGTGTAAAGAAGTATGGCCCACTGTGTGTTCCATGTGTTCCATGATACGCTTGATAATTGACTGATATGCATGACCGGACCCCAGAGTAACACGAGTGAGCACCAAGGAATAATAATAATAATAATAATAATAATAATAATAATAATAATAATAATAATAATAATAATAATAATAATAATAATAATAATAATAATAATGATGATGATGATGATGATGATGATGATGATGACAAGAAGAAGAAGAAGAAGAAGAAGAAGAAGAAGAAGAAGAAGAAGAAGAAGAGAGATCAACCAATACACACAGAACTGAACGTTCCAAAACAGCGAAAGACAAATTGACTACGGCCTGAATGAAGACCGGAAACAGAATATGTAACCAAATGCAACAGAAGCAAAGAATTTCGAACGGCGTATTGTACAACTAAAAAGACACAACGAAGCTTTCGAATAGTTAAGAAAAAAACATGAAAAGAGAATTCCAACACATAGATGACAGTGAACAAATAGTTTGAATGAAACCACATTGACACTCACCTTGAAAATAGCCAAATGGAAAGCAACTACAATTTGTGGGAGTGGGGAAGATTAGCAGAGGTAAGTATAAAAAGGGGAATCTTCCAGGAAAATTCTCTATCCCCACTATTATTGGTTCTAATCGTAATACCACCCAACTGAATCCTGAAAATCAGCGAAGGATAATAATTCTCCAAAACAAAGGGGAAAATTTACCACTTTATGTACATGGACGACATGAAACCATTTGCAAAGAACAGGGAATAATTGTTCAACAAAGTGAAAGAATACATTGACGACATTAGGATGGAGTTCAGATTAAAAGGATATGTACTAATGGTAATGCACAAAGGGAGGTTCGTAGCAACGGAAAGGATCGAATTACACGGCAACAAAAAAATCAGATCATTGAACACACAGGACCGATATGAACACCTCGGATTTCTCGATTGTGACGCAATAAAATGGGAAGAAACGTAAGAGAAAATATGAAGAAAATACCTCAAGTGAATAACAAGAATATTAAAGACCAAACTAAATAGCAGGAATCTGATAAAAGGAATGAACGTATGGACAGTATCGGTAGTAAGATACACGGGACCATTCCTTGGGTGGAATAAGGAAGAACTCCATTCAATGGAGCTGTGAACAAGAAAGCCTATGACAATGCACAAGGCCTTACATCTCAGAGATGACACAGATAAACATAAAAAGGAGAGAAAGCGGTATAGGAAACATCGGCATAAAAAATTCAGCCCTAGAGTCCAAAAAAGGATGAGAAAAACATGTTTAAGCAAATAGTGAAGACATTATAAAAAGTGCTCAATGCAGTGCAACAAACAACAAAAAAGTAGCTTACAAAGGAGCAGTATAGCGAACCAGGAAACAAAAATCTATCCTGAGAATTCAAAAGACAACTACAACATATCGCGATCGAGAGATCATGGACATAGATATGCAAAGGGAACTTGAAGAGAAAAATATAACTGTCCATTATTGCAGTCCAAAACAAATGCATCAGGACAATTTTCAGGGATTCAACCACGCGGACAAGTGGTATTGACACAAACAAGAGACAGCCCAGGAAAAAGGAAGCCATAAATTACTCTGGGAATATTAAAATTCAAACCAATCACCCCGTCCTAGCTTGAACACTGGATTTGGTAACTGCAGACAAAGGAAGGTGAACCAACCAAATAATGGACGTGTTCATGCCTGTGGATCACAGAGAAAATACGAAAGAAAGTGGAAAACCAGGGATAACATGGGGCCTGAGAACAGTTACTGTCATTCAGCTCCCAGTAATAACCTCTAAGCAACTGCTGTGAAATCGAGTGTCACTCATGGAACTAAAACATGGGATCTAACCAACAAATTAGCCCTCAAACTGAGAGCCATGCAAAATGAACATGAGAAATCAAACTCAACTTCTCATGGAGGGATCGTAAGACTGCTCAGTATTTTAGAGAAAAGATAGAAGATCAAGATATCATAGAAACAGGAAGAAAACTCAAATGGGCTGGATATGTTGCAAAAATGTCAGACAACTGCAGGAAATCACGACTCACGGCATCTATCCTTAGAGATTATATGCTTAATTGTGACCAACAGAAAGTAAGATGGTGTAACGAGGTAGATGAATTCAGAATGTATAGGCTCTGCGATGCCCATGATAGAGAGGTCTGGCTAATCGTGAGCAAGGTTGAGCATTTTGAAACTACCTCGCCCGCAGTGATAATACCTGATTGCTAGGGTTCTTCTTCTTCTTCTTCTTCTTCTTCTTCTTCTTCTTCTTCTTCTTCTTCTTCTTCTTCTTCTTCTTCATTACATTGCTCTTATCATTGTTTCAATTCTATGTTTCATTACAGTTGTCGCTGCTGTCAACATTATCCTCACAGCCGTCGCTGTTGCAATGGTTATCTCCCGTCTTTCATGTCCCACAATGCATTGGGCTGGTATGATGCTGATATGGAGGATGAGCGCAGCTTCGATATCTGAGGAGAGTTTTAACCAACCAGCCGTGAAATTGCTTCCTCTATGGACTGAGGCGTCATTCAACTAAGGGGAAGTAATCGTTGAGTAATGTGTACATTTCTAACCTGAAATATTGAATAACAGGTATGATTTGTCATCCAATAGAAACCGTCAGGTGACCAACAATTTTTGGTGGCATGTCTCGCTGGGGTGATCAATTAAAAATTGGAAAAAGAGGCAATCAATCAATACGGTTCTCATCTGGCCTTTCGCTGTTTTCGAAATCTAGAAAAAATCCGAATGTTGATAGTTTTGGTTAACGGTTTTTAATTTACTGTGTTTCTGCGTTATGCAACACTCTCAGAATTCTCCACATCTTGATGTTGTCTTTTAGCTAATTGTAGTGTAGCCGGAAGGTCTTTTCAACTTCCTTTCTTTCCATAGACTTCATCTTAAAGAGAATTATTTTGTTTCATGAGTACCTACTGAAAATTGCTAATGTGAGAGCAGAAATCTCAAAATAATTTACAAAATGCCCGTCCGTCTGTCCATTTGTGACAGCCAATTGCAAAAACTCCCAAACATAACCAGCTGAAATTCCATGTGGGTACTCCGGTACCCTAGGTAGGTTCTCAGCAAGATTTTGAAAATCACTACTCAGATATGTTTGGAGCCGAGTGAGGGGTTGATTTCTAATGCAAATTTAATCTAAAATGGCTCCATATTTTGTGGCGTTGCATTAGCTGATGATTTTAAATTATTATGAGGAGGTCATGCTTTATTCTCTGTCTCTCTTACTGCCACTTCTTTAAGTGTACCTGATATTACTCATTCTCACTAACAAAGATATGAATACATAAAAACGTAGTTTTGAGATGAAAGAAGAAAATTATTCTTTCATCTTAACACATTATTCCACTTTTCTATTGCCAAAGCGAACAGTGCAAAATTGGACATGAAGGCTTGAATTCGCAACCCGTACCTCAGAAGCCTGTTTTTAATCGACTTGACTCCCCAGCCCTCAGTCTGGGATCAAAGCATTGTATCTGTGCACTCTACTGGCAACAACATCACCATCATCACCGTTTCTTCTCTGATATCGTTTGTGGAAATATATCCGTACCAAAGAGAAGCGTGTGTACCCTTTATGTGATACTGAACGATTTCCAACAAACCACACCGACTTTCACACACAATTAAAGGACTAATTTTGACCAAACTTTGAAGGGTTGACTTTCAACAAGCCTACAAGGATCGTGACATCGACTTGAATACGAGTGTGCACGATGAATAGAGAAAAAATCTTTTCGTGATACATTGAAGCATTGTTCAAGTGAATGCCAGTTAAAAGATCTCGTAGAGCAAAGGTCACGAGGCTTTGAGTCTCTATGAAACGTTTATAAATTTCTGAAACCACCCACATTTACGTTTGAGGGTGCCCACTTTGAACTCGACCTTGTGTCACATCCTGGCCTGGTGGGAAGACAGATAAATAACTAAATGTGTCTTCAGCAAATGAACACTCCAGTTGTTTCCCATTAAATTGGTGACACAACCTTGCCGTTTCCATTGTCAAAATAAATTACAATGGATTCCAGACGGAAAAAAGCCTATTTCTATGCACGTCCGTGTATTTTTGCATGCATGCCATTTAGTGGCATTGTATTCCCAGACAAAGATTCATGCCGTGGAGCGATGGTTTGCAAATTAATCTCGCTAGTGTGTTTGATAACAATCAGAAAGAGAGTTGGAATTCGCAGATATTCAATGTAGAAGGAAAGTTTGGATTGTTTAACGCTTGCAGGGTGCATCGAGGCTAAAAAGCAAAGGAAGGCTGCTTTTACAAAAAGTAAAGCACCTCTCTCTTGGGAGACAAATCTTGATAGAGTATGAATGAGCGGTAATGATGGCACAGTTTTCTATGCATGCGTCAGTGTAGTAATCATTGCAAGTTTCAGATCTAGTCCAGACTAGGACGGAATTCTTACAAGATTTTATGACCATTTCCTTGGACAATTGAGTAAACTCTGTGATTTGGGAGAGGTTATTCGGTGTCCAAAGGGGCATTTGTTCTCATGAAGCTTATACATAGAATCGATACAAGGCACAAAGTATCATCATCATCGTCGTCATCATCATCATCATCATCATCATCATCATCATCATCATCGGACTTGTATCGTCTGTCTTTCCTCAGGATTTGCCACACTTCTCTATCGTGGGTGTTACTGAGTCATTGCCTTCTGAATTTGTCAAATTTGTCTCTCCATCTTGTATTCTGTCGGCCTCGTTTGCGCATGTGATCTTCGGGGATCCATGTTGTGAGCCTATAAAAGGGAAAGTAAGGACGTAAAGGAGCAAAAACTGCAGGTAGTCATGATTGCCCACGTCCTGAAGGGGTATGGTACAGAGAGAGAGAGAGAGAGAGAGAGAGAGAGAGAGAGAGAGAGAGAGAGAGAGAGAGAGAGAGAGAGAGAGAGAGAGAGAGAGAGTATGGGGAGTAGCTTCATTCTTACTGGATACACTACTCTTGTGGCCTTAAGCTAGAATATATTAAATTTTCTAAAAAAGATAACTCACCAAGCAGAAATGGCTGAAAAACTAATTTTCTATGCCATTGTTTTAGTATTGAGATCAATTCTCACAGAGTGCTCCATACTTTTAGTCTTGTGTTTCGTGAATAACCTTATTTTCAACTACGTCTGTGTATGAATGTAGCCATGTTATTGCATATCATTGACTACAATGCAACACAGAAGTTAGCTGAAAAAGATCAGACACAAGATTGCAGAAAGAGATAGAAAGCTTGCTGGTAAGACATGGCAGAAGTCATTGCAATCACATTCGCCATGTGAAGAGCCTTCGTCAATGACTGATGATAACCATGTTTATGATGACGAGAATGATGATATATCGCCCAACTTAAGTTTTTGGAACGAAGAAAAAAAAGTGAAAGCGAAAATAGTGTTCCGAGTTTGTTCTGAAGCGAGTCGATATAGAGGTAGCACGCACCCTCTGATTTCTCTAAACTCAAATCTATTGTGCCTCCCAATATCCCAACCTCTGACGACTCCATCTAACGTACTATGATCACAATTTTCAGTTACGGGAAGACACGAAATTTTCCAAGAGTAAACTGATGGTATTTTTTAACCGTACGGCATTCCTGCTTACAAGACCTTATCGTATGGGAGCTCAACTTTCAGAGAGCGGGGGAAACGTGTACCCGTTTGGGTTTTTTACATTTTATTATTCATTATACATTATACAATCCACCCCCTCCCACACACACACACACACACACACACACACACACACACATATATATATATATATATATATATATATATATATATATATATATATATATAAGTAGTAAGAAATGGATATATGTGATCCAACAGATTGATTATAAATAGTGCTATATTGAATTAAGACTTATTAGAAATGATCTCCCGTCATTGCATGGTTAATGTATCACTAGATAACGTGAATAGAATAATAAACAATTAAAGAAAATTGGGCTGCTGCAGGAATCGAACCTGCCACATTTGAAACGGGCACTACTCTATTTTAAGTGATTTTGAAAGTGCACTGAGCTTGACAATATCAAAACATTATATTTCCTTGCATTTTCTCGTTGATGTTCACTCAGAACAACCTCTGATTTTTTTTTACTCATTTGCAACAAAATAGTAAGGGAAATTTCTCCACAATTACCACTTAATAGTTACTGTTGCTACACACACACACACAAATTATGCAAGGTGATGTGAAAAATACATTTCATATGTAACAACATAGTACTTTCATTTTGAATTATAGTACAATGCTTTTGACAGGAACACATATGGTTTTGATGCAATTTGTGACAGTTCAAAATCAGCTAAAGGTTGAATTTTGAATATCTTTCGTTAAGCCAAGGATGGTGAATCTTCTTAAATATGATTTACTGTAAATCTCTCAGCTGCTTCGAAGCCGACACCAATTGTAAATCGGATCACTTGTATAACTGCTGTCATGGTTTGGCCTACGACTTAGTACTATGCACAGTTTTCAATACACTTCTACCTACATCGCCATCAATATCATCTTTAGACCCAGATACACTGACAGCTGCGTACTCCCCTGTCCAATACTCACCTAAATCTTGATTTCTGGATCAGAAAAATCATCTTGGTTTCCCTCAGTGCTTTATATTCGCCAAGATTGTCAAATATTTGTGGAACGATGTTTACGTCATCGATGCAACGAGTAAAGTTATTGTTATAATCCATTTTCATCAATGAATGAATAAATCGGAAAACCAGTATTCTTGTCTCCTTAAATGATTAGTTGCATAGATTTTGCATCATCTTTTATAACTAGATATTTTATATTTGCATAGTTCACTTTAACGACAATGGAAGACTAATATCATTTCCTGTGGTTCACGGAAATTGGGCACTCATCGTGGCCTGAACTCGTTGCACTAGCTGATTAAAGTGAGTTCAGTCATAACTGAACGTCCCTTCTCTGTAGTTTTCTACCACCAAGCTGAAATGCTTGGTGAGTCTGTTCAGCACACGGCACCCCCCAATATTTCATGGGATTTGTCTGTAGAAATGCAATAGGCGAACTATTATTCATAAAACTTTTGTCCTCTGCTCCATTTGGGCCACGGACTGTTTTCAAGCGGATTTCCCTCTATATGGAGGTTTTTCACTTACGTTCCCTTCAGCTACGTCTCAGTTAGTGGTTCAAAGGAGAATCAGTCGTCTATGTTCTAGTCCAAGTAAAAATCAACACATCGAATGTTATTCTTAAATAATACAGTCAGACTTTCTGTACTTGGTTAGGATGGTGCAACACAATATTTTAACTCTTATTTCCCTTTTTGTGGCATTTTGTTGTCCTTTGTTATTTTAGCAAATATCAGAATCCCTTAAATCTTTTTTGTCTTAATCTCTTCTGAACTGATGCAAACTGGTTCAACCATCAAACAACTGTCACCAAGGCAGTCAAAATAAGTTTCTTTAGTTTTCAAATTGGCTCAGCTGGCTATGTATCACGAATACAAACCGTATCAATGCAGCCAAAGGGCTGAAATTTTCAACATTTTCTCTTTATCCCCTGCAGTGATTTTTGATGGGAATTCAATTTCCAATTTAAGTTTGGGCTAAATTTATCCCTCAATTTGTGTCTGGTAACATTCACATTTGATTTATGAAAATCCAGACTTTTTATTCATCACCACCGAACAACTCCAACACGGCATGCTGACAAAAGACGTGGTCAGTCTAATACATTTTGTAAAATGCTCAGCAGCCTAACCATATGAATGTTTTTTTTTCCTCTTTAAGCTTCCATATATGCAAATGGTGTAACAGCTAACGGCGTGGACAATGGAATCGACGAATCGAGGTCAAAACCTGGCCGAGGTGGTTAAAGTTCTCCTCGTACAAATGCTCTTAGAAAAGGTATGACTTCATCACTTACCTTGGGGGAAAAGCATATGTTAAATTGCAAGCCTTGAAATCTCTCAAAATCAAAAACTATAGACAAGGCCACAAGAAAACACTTACACTATCCATCCCGACACTGATTATGATGATTTACAGTTTAAGAGACAAAGTGAGAATTGTCTATAATTGCCTCCGACCTGATTGAATATTGCGTATATACAGAGCTTTCTCCACTTTCGTGATATTTATCAAAGGTAGCTCAGTCTGGCACAAGATCAAGTGTAAAGTGTGTGCTGGGATCGAGCTCACCTCAAAAGTGAACGCATGTGAGATGACCTTGTTAACCGATACTCTAGGGCGGTGTTCCAGTCAGTGTCTTCCTCAATCAACGTCTCAACAAGCAGACGATAAGCTCGTGGTAGCGGCGAAGATATTGACTGAAAAACGGTGCCTCGTTATTCTTCTCTCTTTTTTTTTTCATTCTTCTTCTTTATGCTTAATTCTTCCCGGCATACCTCAGTTCTGGATCAGAAAGGAAATCCTGATCCATTTACTGAGACCGGCACGCTTTTCTTTTTTACGCTTTCCTGAACAACGCAAATCTTTACTTCACCAGGATCGTTGTCGCAGCTGGCTTAAAAGAGAGGAAGAAATCGATCAGACTTCGCTTTGTATCGAGATTAGCCGGCAAGCAAAAGGAGAAAACAAGCTTGAAAGTCAGACCATAGATGTTCTGCGTATGTTTTCTTGAGTGAACATCTAGCAAGAGCAGCGTTGCCAACTCCGTTTTCAAGTTTGCATCCAAAATCAAACCAGAAACATTTTAAAACACTTTGGATCATCTTGGGACAGTGTTGCAGACTTAATTTTCGAGTTTACTAGTAAATTGAGTCAGAAACATATCAAAATGTTTATAAACTTATGTGAAACTCAAGGGTTGGAAATGTTGCTTGATCCACTTTCAAGTTTACTTCTAAAATTGAATTAAAACATCTCAAAATATTGAAACATCTAGATTCTCCAGACATATATCTGAAATCTAGGAAATAAAATACATATTATTGATAAATCAAATGCCTCTTTAATACTAATTTCATTAGAATGTTACTTAATTATCGAAATATTATTTAAGAAATATTTTTCATTTAATTTAAATTAATGCAATTTTTTAAAAATAATAAAAATGTAGTGTAAATTAATCATGTAAAAAGACATCACACATCTAGATGCAACGAAAAGCAACTAGATTTAGATGAAAAACATCTAAATCGGTAGCAATGAGCCAAGGACGTAAGTCACATTTCAGTATGTCAGTCAGTGATGGCTATTGCTGAGAAACATGCAAACGTGTCTAAAAAAGGAATTTCACCAAGGAAATGCGCAAGAAAAATGGAACAAACACTCTGAAAAGAAACAAAAAGACAGAGAGGCGGTTCAGGCGTGTGTAATTTGAATGCAACCGTCTACGAATCAAGTGCAGACTCAAATTTCGTATCACGCAACACGAAGAATTTTGTTTCTGTTTGGTATTGCGTGATCAGACGTATCAGAGCGTTTAATCTGTTCTGAAACACCAAAGAAATAAGAAAAAAATATCTCTTGGGGGTTGAGTAGAGTTATCCCTTTTCCAGGAGCATCAGAGTGAAAGAATTGCAAACTGTCCTAGCCATACCACCAATTTCCTTCTTCACACGGTGAACCGTTTGGCCATCTAAAACCTTTTTTGCAATAAAATACTTAGTGTCAAATGAAAAATGATAGGAATAAGACATTGACTGTTCCAAGAGTGCCTATTTGGAAGGCATTTCACTTCATGGTGTGTAGAGCAGTCTGCCATAAGTGTTACGTAAAATAATTTCCCCTCCATGCTACGAAAATACTTCAGAATATTTCGGTTACATCCCTTCGGTGTTACGATTTTAGATATTTTATATGTAAATTTAGATAATTCTAGAGGACTTATTTATCTTTTATTAGACTTCCCGAGGGCTATTAATGCAAACAACTTCAAACTCAACACTTCACTGCCTTGTGTGCTGTCTTATATATATATATATATATATATATATATATATATATATATATATATATATATATATATATATATAGCGAAAGTCAACTTGGCGAAAGACTCGTAAGTCATCCATAGAAAGTTCAATCCTCACAAAGCATGATGTCGACATTGGTTTGACTCACAATACTGTAGAACATCCCTCATTCGTACGCCAATTATTCGAAGATTTCATGGTCGGATGGATATTTAACTTTACGACTTTGTCCCACGTACGTATCTGTTACACGCAATGGAGTTTATAGCTGTTCCCATGTCTCTGCAAAGAAATGGGTCAGTTCGATTGACCACACTCAGTCACTTTAAACAGCGTTGAAACAATTCTTTTTTTCCCAGTTATCTGATAAACCAACTACCCGAATAAAATACTCCCCATTCGTTTCGTTCGGATAATCGATATTCTTGTATCAGCGTAAATATCCAACTTTAAAATATAAAAAAGTTGCATTCTGAGGATGGTTAACTTATTATCAATGGCTTAGAAATATCGAGATACTATCTGACTGAAACTCCAACTGATTACATGCATTTCAACCAAGGAGACTAAATTTGATAGTATTAAACTCAGAAAAAAAAACTAAGCATGTATCAGTTGGTGAACATGACAGCTACATCGGAATTTAGGGTTTAGAAAGGAATAAGAAAAAATGGAAAAATACTAAGACTTTGCCTGGGAGCTGACAAATCTGTATAATATGGACGGTAGTGTATCTGTATCTGTATTGGAATCATTAGATTTGAAAATGAACGATTTTGAGAATCAAGAAGAAGAAGAAGAAGAAGAAGAAGAAGAAGAAGAAGAAGAAGAAGAAGAAGAGGAAGAAAATAAGTTTAGTGTTGTATATATAAAAAGATTTTATTTATTTTTTGAATTGAAAAAGCCGACGTGTATCCGTATAATCAATGTTCGTTAATATCTTAGACTTGTCAATTTAACTCAATTAGTAGGGCAGTCTCCTGGCAATCGGTTGTTCGTGGCTTCAAATCACAGAAGGGCAATGTAAATTTTACTAATAGGTTTACACACCTAATTTTGATGAGGAACGTTCTTGTTACAGCAGGAAGATGGAGTCAACTTGAGACTTCGTATTGGATTTTGACAACACAGAAAATGTAAATATTAAGCTCCTGTCAATGCATATTAGGACTCAAATATATAGAATAAATAAATTCAGAACCAATTGAACGAAATCGAATGTTTACTACTAAAGAGCATGAAAATGCCACAGAACAATACAATTATAATCTGTGGTCAGACGACTGAGATAAAACAATAAAAAACTTGAAGCTTTCCAATGAAGTGGGAATGTCCTCTGGGATTTCCAGGAACAAACAGATCGATCATCGGAACATAACAAAACCTGATATCATCTTCGATTGTAAACAAACTCAAAAACTATTAATCATTAATGTTGTATTCATTGGCTTTGGTACAACATTAACTAAGACGGGACAAAACGCTGAATTGAAAGGATCCATCGGTCCATTGAAGCAGGGCCTTCGAGAGGTGATGCAGTCGATGCATCACATCGGGGCCCGGCGGACCGAGGTTCAAGGATGGGGGTTTGAGGGTCTCTTGGCAAAGTTGTATATCAGAATTTCCAAGCTGATACGATATGTCCATTAATAAAATAGGTTGACCCAATTGTTATGGCGTGTTTATGGCGTAGGAGATGGTATGGCTAAAAAACAAGGGTGTTTATGCAATGTATTTTTGGAAAGAAGAGATTTGCATCGCCATATTCCTCTCGAATACCAAGCAGAGAAAGAGAAATGAGTTGAGGTGTTAAAAAAGCTATTTAAACTCATTTAATTTCTGACTTATTTCAACTTAGTTCAGTACAAGACCATAGGAAGGAGAAAATATTTTCCCTTCAACAGCTATATTGACAGGTGTATTAGCCAAGCCCTCTATTTATCTATATTATGAACAACGTGGCTTTTGGCCTCTGTTTCTTTTTTGTGTCCATATCATGCATAAATTCTAAGCTTTGATCCTAGGCAGAGGGTCGGGAAATGACTCCTCGATCGAAGGCAGAGGGTACGGATATACTTATCATGGTGATCAGATGAATGCTCTCACGTCCGTTGTAAACCTTGACGATACCATACTTCGAATAGGTTGCAATAAATATAATTCCAAAGCGTAGATGATGTCTGATAGGGAAGAAAGAAATTCATCATCGATGAAGGAAATTACTTTTAATATCTCTGTGTTATCTGGATGCCCAGAATGGAAGTTTTTTTATGAGTACAGGGAGCACAGTACAAGTTTTATTCTCTGATTTATTCTCAAAATACTCTTTGTTTTCAGATATCAGTTGTATTATCTTAACTTGTTCAAACTCAATTAATGTACTAGAGAGGTTGGTACATATTTTTTTATATTAGTTGAAGTTTTATAAATAATTATTTGAAAAATTTGAGACTCCTTTTTACCTTTATTCCAATGAATTTCTTTTTATTGCAACGTCTACTCAAGTTACCAATCGGAGTGAAAGTTTGTTGTAAGAGTATCATTTGGACTTTTGCGTATTCGTTGAGTCTTTGTAGCTCTATTGGTAGTGCAGAGCTTTCCGGGAAGATGTAAGTTCAAATCTATCTTAACTTATTCTTCATTTCCGACCAACACTGTTTACTCACTACTGACAGATGTCAGCCTAGGTGTCTCATTCAACCAAATCCTCGATAGCCGAACGCCATCGTGCAAAAGTTTCGAAGGCATTTAAAACAATCATAACTTTTTCTAATTTAATTTTCTGTTTCTCCCATTCTTAGATATATAGAAGAACCCTCCAGAATTCATTCTGGAAAATTACGCAATTGGGCAACGCTCTAAATTAAATAGAAGTTTTCTTGAAAACCTTTAATGCCAACCCAAACAGTATATTTCCGTTATTTGAACTTGTGGACACAGACATCAAAGTCCACAATTTATTGTTTGTTTGCTTGTTTTCAGAAATTGGGCTCCGTAGTGATCCCTAACAAGCAGCGATATCACCAAATGTAGAAAATTGCATACATGTGGGGAGGAGTAGTTATCCTTCGAAATCTTATGCACAGTTTTAATGAAAGAGCAAGAATTTGACGAGAATGTCAGGCGTTTGGAAGAAACAATTTTCTTTATGTAGTACGAATGTGAACATCTAATCTCAGGCAGCAGCCAATTAAGATGCTCTTGCTTTATTCAAGATTCAGTTGTCGTCTCCGGCGGAATATCTGGGTGTCTAGTCATGATGCAATCGTTAGCAAGCCGGTCTTGCAGAGCATTATTATTGAGTAATGAATCCAATCCTCATTGGGGGCTAAATGCTCGCGGCTTTTTGCCTAAACTAAACTATGCTTAGTACATAACGACTTCTGTAGAATCTCTCTACGTACAGAATATTTTCTTCTCTTTCCTATGATTTATCGTACATAAAGTCTTCAATAAGGCCGTATCATAATGATATGCGAAATCATTTTTTCACCACAAGTATTTTTCAACATATTTTCCTTCTTTGTCAATACACTTGACTCAATTGTAAACAACATCATACAATGAAAATTCTGCGTCGAAATTCATATAAAAACTAGAAGTGCTAAAAGAAAAATTGAGCAAAAATAGTAATTTCATCTCAGAATTTTGATTAAGTGCCCGATTCATTTTGTTTATAAAACAAATTTCTTCAGAGGCTGAGCGGCAAGAACGTGGTTTTATATTTGAAATGCAAAAAACAAAAACAGTTTATTGAAGAGAAACTGGATGTCAGTCGAAAGTACAACCACACAGTGGATGAGGGAAGAAATTCAGCATCAGTGGCTGTTATCTGTTGTTTTAGTTATCAATATTTCTCAAATTGGTGTCATGTGAAGATCACATTACTTTGGCTGTTTGTTGATGCGTGTGTGTGTGTGTGTGTGTTTAATTGTATGTGACTGTGGTCAGGTTATGGTATGTATAAATTTGTGTTTGTGATTCTCTGTGTGTGTTTGCAGGCTGCGGTTGTGGTTGTAAAATAGGTATGGTTTAGATGGTAAAGTTTATTAGGGGGCCTACAAGATGTTCCTAAATACTATGAATTCAAGTCATCATTTTTGCTCATGGCTTTTTGGATTGCATTGAGTTGTATGATGCTGACAGTCCAATGTAGTTTTCTGTCAAGAAATTGTAATATGACGTTCGGTTCATACGTGTTAAGTTAATGGAATGTTCAGCTACATTGAGTTGTGCTATTTCATCATCTAAATTTGTATTCATACATATGATGTGATTAATTCTTTCCACTTCAGTTAGCAAATGATTAGGAGAAGGTACGTAACCTTGAAGGAAAACTCTAGTTCCTAGACGTTGTGTTGTCCACTGTCTTACAGTTAGCTGGGCTGAAGAGAGGAAAAAATCCTTTTGATTGAGCTTACTGTACCATAGAAAGAGAGCTGTGAGGAGGCTGCTGAAAAGGAAGCCGGCAAATACCAGCAGTTGGTCAATGACTATAGAGACAAAGGATGGCACACTTTTTTTGGAAGGGCTGGGCTGCAGGGGATTCCCTGCACAGACTGCATGGTATTTGCTAACAAGGGTAAGAGCAGGAGGTCAGGAAAGGAGAAAATGGTTCAAAGGTAAGGAGTGATAACTGGAAAGGCCACCTGTTAGTTGTGGTATGAACGAGAAAAAAATTGCTGGAAAATCAGGAAGAAAGAAGCAGTGATCTTGAATCCACTGCTGGTCCACAAACCAGAGAGTTTTGTGGTTTAGGATTGAAACACTCGGTAAAGGTTAGACACCACCTGGAGACCTCTTCTTCTGCTGTCCCCTACTTGTTCTTCATCCCACCAAAAAATTGAATTAGTCATAACTAGACCAGTTGGAATTTGTATCGTTAAGATGTGTATAAAGCTAATCTGATAGATATTTGTGTATATGTATTAGTAAGTATATTTGTTTTTGTCCTCTGCTATATATCAAGGCATATAATCTTCAGGTGCTCTTGGGCGGATCAAACAATGCATCTCCCACTATAAATGATCAAAGCAGAAAGGTTATTATACATTTTACAATCTGCAGTTTACACACACACACACACACACACACACACACATATATAGAGAGAGAGAGAAAAAAGAGAGGGAGAGAGACTGACACACAGAGATTAAATGGAATAAGAGGAACACAGAGGCCTATGTATATATATGCATGTATGAAGATTAGTTCCATTTAGAGAAAAGGGTAAAAAGAAAAGAAAAATGAAAATGTATATCGGGCGTTAATTCAATATATTTTGCATAAAACGTGTATTAACTTCAGGCAAAGCTATTGATTAAGAAACCCTCTTACAAGACCAAAAGTCTTTTGATGTCAGATTAAGAGGAATTTAGAATAAAACATTGCAATAAAGGAATTATGAGATTAAATGCATTGTATGTTTTTTTGTATGGCTCGTTGCATATCAATTTATACAACACGCATTCCACGTTTATACAGTCTATGCACACATATGTTTAGACTCATAAATATTCACTCACATTAAACCAACTTGCAATGTATATAAACGTCGACTGAAACTGATAAACTACTCTGTAAGATTTTGACTTTGTATACAAACATATAATTGTCATACACGCATCAGGCACGCGTGATAGTGCAGTGCCTTTAATATGATTAGATCATTTTTGCCACAAAGTGGAAACTTTAATTTCGTGATAACTTGTACACCTCAATCAATCCAGATAAGATCTACGTAATTTTGAAGAAAATACTATTTCGAATAACTTTGTTTTACAACAAGTGCCAAAAATGTCCTAAAACACGCTGGATGCAAAGTTTTAACAAGTTTCGAATTTTTTCTTATTTTAAGTTGAGCTTGTTTCGTAATAAGTGGTCAATTTTAAGCCAAAGAATAGTTTAGAGCATTTGAAAAGCTAAACGGATGTTACGTTGCTACACAAGGTTTAAAAGCGCGGATGATTCTTCGTTCACTGACTTTTTGTCAGTTGAGGAAACAAACAGAATGTGTGCTCTACACATGAAAAACGAAAATTTCTGTAACTTCAAAACAACAACCTTGAAAGAACAGAGAGAAAGATTTGAAGACAATCGGAAAATTCAACGAGAGAATTATGATGGATATTTACAAAAAAGTTAGGTAAACGATAGAAACAATGAATAGAAATTTGTTTTTTTGCTGAGTTTGTATGTAAGCAACAGAATGTGTGAACAAAATGAACTCAGACATTTATCAGAAAATTAGGTGAACCTATGGGGAAAAATACGGTCATTTCCGGAAAGTGCGATATATCAAGTCGAGTGATCTCTGACTATTGCTCTTGTCTGAATTCTCCATAACAGCAGAGTATTTAACATGAGCAGCAATTGAATGAATCTTTTGTGTATATTGTTCCGAATGTTTCCTTCTTGAAGCTCATCAACAACAACTTCTGTCGTTTCTCATGCCTAACGCTCACACGATAGGTTGCAGTTCCATGTTCAGTCAATCTAGTCTGAGAGACGTGGCCAGTAAATCCATCTTGATGTAAAAGCAGCGGGGCGTAAAAAAAATTCCTCCACACCTGAGGTTTTCCTTCAGCTCGTCTTGGAACAAATGATGGTCAATGATCAGCACCTTTTTTTTGGTAGACATAAAAATTTTGTATGCCTAGCAACTTCTTCCGCGTCAAGTGAGGTCAGCTACAAAGTGAGGGAACGGAGAAATGAAATGAATGATTAGCTGATGAGGTAGAAAATAAAGATAGATGAGGTAGAAACTGATTACAGGCGGTTGGTAGAAGAAGAGACGTAAGCGACAATCGATGAAATAAATTGGGGCGATGATTCGGATATAACAGGTCAGGCACCTCCTTTTTACTGTTCACGCTTATCTCCGATTAGCATCTTCTCCGTCAAATCTATCAATCAACAGTATCATTATATCAACAATTTAGCATGCGTCATTGGACATGAACCTTCCCTAAGATTTGTCATGCTTTTCTATCATGGGCATCGCGAAGATAACTGACTTTGTCTTGTCCGTTTTGCGATGTTATATTCTGCCGGTAACGGTTTTGTATGTGATCTCTAGGGATCCATGTTGTTAGTTGTGATCTTCAACTTCGTCTGACTATGTTACTACATGACCAACCCATTTACAATTGAGTTTTTTGATAGATTCTACGATATCTTAGACTTTTGTTTTCTCACTTGTGCAGTCTTATGATCTCTCAATGTGAAATCGAGCATGATTCTTTCCCGGACACATTGCATAGTTCTCAGTTGAAGGGTAAATCTCTTGATTAACTTCCATGTTTCAATCCAATAGATGACTATTTGGAAGATGCATCAATTGTATACACTTCTCCTCAGGACTAATGGGGTCCTCATATTCTTGAAGATTGAGAATTTGATGAATGAGCGAGAAGTATGACCAAATTAAAACCAATCACTCAACTATTTATAGAAGCAAATTCAAAAGAACGGTAAATAGATCATTCAGTCTAAGAGAGGAACATGTTGGGAAAAGAAACTCAATACGATCGTTCAAACAGGTACAGCAAATCCTTGGGTGGGGGGTCAACCGTCTGAGAGAAGAATCAACCATGATAAGAACTCAAGTGTACTAATGTTAACTTTGTGTAAGGTATTTCCTGCTTCAATGATTAAATACATTCAGTCGACAGGAGTGGGAATCATATTTATATATTACAATCATGCCAACATAATACCAATGAATGAATTAAAATAAAGATAGATTGATTGTCAATTTCATATTTTATCTGACTGATTACATCCCTTGCAATTGAGTACACACCCACATCTTGCCTCATTAAGAGCGGACATGATGGGGCTTTGAGGCTACTCAGATTGACATCAGTTGTAACCAATCCACCTGACTCCCTGCCACACATAATAAGCCGATGGGCAGGGTATGGGACAACATTCCCTGGAGTTTGCACCATCGAAATCATCAGTACATGCACGTTGAAAACCTTGTTTCGTTTTGCCTGTTTAAGTATTTGTCCATGTTTTGAACCATTAGGGTCAAGACTAGAAGAAAAGTCTCCATTTGTATTTCCCTCTGACCAACAACGCTGTCAATTAAAAAGACATTCCACAACATGAGACCAGTCGAATGATCTAGCTACAGTGGTAATGAGAGATCACATGATTGGATATTTTTTACTTTGTGTCAACTAGGCTATCCATGTACCTATTGTCAAACACCAGTCAAAACTTGGTGTTGACTTTCAACTGTAACAAGAAAAACAAGAATGACTTGAATAGTGCTCACCAAATTCAAGGGGGTAATCATAATCATTCTTTTACCAAGATTTGAAATCACGATCAACTGATTGGCAGTTGTATCTCCTTCTGACGGAGCTGAATTGATACATGTCTACCAAAATGTAACGCATACACACGCAAGGGTTTATTTCATTCTAATAAATAAATACATCCATAAAATTTGAAATTTATCTTCCGTGAATCTAGATAACAACCAACTCTCTGGTCATCGTGCGTCCTACCCAAAATGCTGAATTTTTATATATATATATACCATCAAATGCATAAGAAACCGTAAATTAAAACTGTCAACAAAACTATTAACAAAGGTTTCGTCAATTATTCAATTAGTCTGTCTGTCTGGCAATGTATCACGCGTACAGGCCACACCAATTGAGTGGAAGATGTAGACTATTATTATGTCAAGGGGAAAATTTTTTTTTGGGGGGGGGGGTTAAATGCCCCTAAATAGTTTTCTTTCAGTGGAGGGTTCAATTTACTATGTAAGTATCTTTAAATTGATCTCCTAGTTTGTGCCTGCTTGTTTTTTTCTTTTTTTTCTGAAAAAGCAGACTTTTTAGTGCTCACTGTACAAAAAATCTATTTATTCATTCATTGAAAATCATTTTTCATTTCTCTAATTGATCACTCCTAAAAGACGTTTGTTACTTGGCTATTTCTATTGAGGGAGTAACCTGACCAGTATCCTATATTTTCATGTAAACTTCTCAATGAAGACTTATCAATCGAACACTGTTCGTATATATATCAATTTCATCATAAAAATTATATATATATATATATATATATATGTGTGTGTGTGTGTGTGTGTGTGTTTGTGTGTGTATGTATGTGTGTGTGTGTATGTGTGTGTGTATATACGTCGTGTATTCATATTTAAATGTGTATAAACCCATGCATGTTTATAGGAAGTTACTTATATATTGAATATGTTTTTTGTACTTATCCAGACTCAAGGATATCTTTCAAATTCTTATGTAATCGCTTCTTACTTATATATGTAGAACTACATGGATGAAGTGAGCATATTGCTATATTAATAGACGTACTGGGTTGCTGTTCTTAAATCAATAATAAGCTTCTTTTTGAAATGTAATTTTTTCATCATTTCAAATAAACCTTTCCATTTCAATTAAAAGAACAATAAACATTCAATAGAAAGACTGCTGCCAAAAAAAGGTGGTTATGTCACGTGAGCAGCGTCTTTTGGCAGCAGGCAGTACCAGAGGTTATCTGTTGAGAATAGTGATTAATAAATAAGATGCCTCTCCCTCCTTTTGGTCTGCAGTGATCACAAAAATGTGAAAATAAAAGAAAACAAGTGTGAATGCAGCTGTACACATACTAATGGGCCAATTTAGCATAAAATTACATAGCAAATTGGGTCCCCATCTAAAAAAGCTACATTGGAAGTGAATTTAAGAAATCAATAAAAAAACGTTTTTCTAGGCATAATAATGAGATAATTTTTCGCTCTTGTGGCGCATATATACATAACCGGATAGACAGACAACCAGACCAACTTAAAAACTGGAGGAACTTATGTCAAAAGTATTGGTGACAGCTTTTGCTGATGGTTCCTGAAAGAATGAAAGAGACTTAGAGTCATATACAAATCTTCTCTAATATGATTTAAATGGGGGGAAAAATCTAATTTGATTATTAATAAAGATCATTACCAAGCTTAGCATATTATGTCAAAATATTATCGGACGTATGTTCTACTAGTCTTTGAAATAGGAACAACTATTTCGAAAATCAGCATTCAAAATCCCACCTTTTACTTGAGCCTGAAAACTGATTTCTTGCACTGATTGGCAATATGCAACTATTTCTGGTTTCATCTTCACAAATGGTTTCCTAAATTATTCTCAATGTTTATTTGGCACATTTCTATCACGACACGAGATTAAATAGAGGGCGATATTTGGTTGAAAAACTGAGTCACACCAAAATTTCAAGGAATGGTGTTTTTGTCTGCCTTGAAATTTGGCATTCCAAATAGTAGCTTTTACTCAAGCTGTAACAGCGACCATAAGAAATAGCCACTTCATCAGACAATCTCAAATCTACAAGTACCATGGCTTCATAGTTATCAATATAACGATTAATAGAGTTGGATGATGAAGATGGCAACAAAATACAACAGGGGAAACCCCCTTTCAAGTCATTACACATTTGGTAGCCTAATGGTTAATGTGTTTTTATTCAAAAGAGCTCAGGAAGTTTCAAATTTAATTCAAAGCAATCACTTTTTCAAAATTTCGTATTCCCTAGTTTTATTCTCTACAAATTAGCGTTTCCTAGGGTCCTAGGTTTCTCATTTTTTTCGATCCAACGTCTCAAAAAATCCTTTTCTTTCTTGAATCATCATCTAGGATTTTTTCATCGTTATATTTCCTATTACAGCCAATCCATCCTCACAATTTGTCACCTATGGAGCTCAAGCATGGAACCTAACCAAAATATTGACCATGCGATGTGCACATAAAAATATTACATGGACAGTACAGTATATCAGAGAAAAAAAAAATAACAGCAGTAAACGATATAATAGAATTTTTTTTAAAATCAAATGGCAATGCGTTGCAAAAATGTTAGATAACCGGCTGGCACCACAACTCACAAAGTTCATCCTGGGGAATCGTATTTGAAACTGTTGAAAAAAAAATGAGATGGCATGGCGAACTACACAAGTACACAGTGTATTATCTTGGCGACGCCAATGATAGAGAGGTCTGTCAGATCTTTCGGAAGGTTCATTTCCTACGGTGGATGCTAAAAGCCTGATGATGATAATGATGCTGTTTTCCATTATATGTCTCTTCCCTTAACTGAAGTACCTCCTAATTGAGAATAACTGCGATAAATCATATTAAGATACTTAAAACAGAAAAGCCACTATAACTTTGTTAGAATTTTAATTGTCGTGTTGAATATGGGTTTTGCTGATCACACTCTTCAATAAATAATGACGAGGGCAATACTCATTCGAAAAGTGTATGGTTAGAAGAGAGCCAGACTTCATGGTATGTCTAGCAGCCTGCTATAATTGTATAATTTTCCGTCAGTAGGTTTCGAAATATTTCAATGACTTCTCTTCAGTGCTGACAATTTAGATATTTTATATCTAAATTTAGATAATTCTGAAGAGCGAAAATCAAGGAAGATAATCAATGGAACCTATGTAGAGAGATCCTCACTTTTCATCATTGATTTTTTTGTTATTGGATCTCTCGAGAACTGCTGATCCAAACATCTTCAAATTTGAACCCACATTGCCCGCGTGTGCTGACAAATATCTCTGGTAAATTGCAATTTATAACAATTGTCACTCACAAAATAGACTCAGTGCCAGTATACACACACACACGCGCGCGCACGCGTGCATGCACACACACATTTGTTCACGTGTATTAAGATTAATCACTTCTTTTGTGCATAACATTTTGCATTTTTTAAGTGAGTATGAGTTAGTTTTACAAAGATATTACACGAATAGTGTGATAGTTTCATTGAAATAAGAGGAAAATGCTGTGGGTTGTTTGTCATAAAAATAGCCTGAATCAATCCCATTGGAGAATTGGTGGTCACGGTTGAGTTGGATGATCCTGTTTGTTAGCATTACAATTGTACAACACATACAAGGCTCAAAACTATTTAAAAAAGCATGGAAAAGCGAGCCAGTCACAATTTTATTCAATGGTGCAAGAATAATATTCTTTTATCAAATAATTTGTTTCCATATATTTCCAGAACCAAAATCGTGATAGGATACATTTGTTCCGTCAAATGTTTATGCTGAGACAAATGAAACACACGGGATTAGCAGATCACTTCTCCTAACACGAATGTCTGCACTGATAGTTTCCTACTATGATGGTGTTATCATCCAGGTATAAAAACGTGGGAAATCTCATTACTTCAATTTTGAGACAAAAAAAGTCTCAGTTGGCTTCTAAAAGAGATCAACAGAACACATGTATCCAAGCTGAAGCCTAGGCAATATATGTCCAACGATTCGTGAAAGGGTTGAGCCATTTTTATCCAGCGATTCCCTAATATTGAAAGTGCAATGAGTGTTTTGACTGAGAGGAAACAAACATGATGCAAAAGAAGAAAGAATTTAGATTGTTGATATAATTAAACAAATAACGAGATTTTCATCAAATAATCAATTGATCAAAATACAATCTATGATTAGAAAACTGTTTCATCAATTTTCATGTGATTCTGATTGGTTGACGCCGAATATATGTGTCACGCATACAGGCCACATTAGAGGAGCTCAAAGGGTAAAAAAAATAAACATTTACACCCTATAATCGAAAGAAACAAAACTTTTTTTTCCAGTTTTTTTTCAATCACGCCCTTACCAAAAATTTTCCAGTTGGGGATCCAATTTACAATCTAGATATATGATTTATTGTTCCCTTAGTTCGTGTCTTTCAGTGCTCACGCCTGTTTTTTTCCTTTTTGGAAAATTCTGAATTTTTAGTGATCCAACAAAAGGCGAGCAAAGTAACTGATTCATTGCTCACTCCTTTTGACAATGTTCTAATTGATCACCCCAATTCAGCATGCTACCAAAAGAAATAGTTACATGCCAGTTTTTATCAAATCCAAGGCCGAGAAAATGATGCTTTACAGATAAATTCAAAGATGAATGTATTCCTTTTATCAACAGAAAAATAGAATACATTACATGGGGGATCGAATAAATCAACGAATGAATATCAAACAGTTTGAACTATAATGGATTGCTATTTTGAAATAAGTCCTTTTAGCAAAATCGAATGAAAAATGATCAGCGCTTTGTCTAAAGGGAGGAAAAAACAGGTATGGTTAGTCACTAGATGAAAACTGTCGTATGAAAAGCGTCTTTTGGTAGCACGCCATGTTGGGTTTGATCAATTGAAAAATTAAAGATGATCGATGAACAAATTACTTCTCTCACCTTCGTTGAGCTGTGATCACTAAAAAGTCCAGATTTACAGAAATCGAGAGGACACAAACCTCTGAAAAAAACTATGGTGGGGTCAAGAATAACATCAATTGAAACAAAGCAAAAAGATTAATAGACATAATAAGGGGTAAATGATGAAAATTCCAGCCCTCGCAATTGGTTTGTCCAGGCCAAAAATGCTTTACTTTTTTCTAAATGGTCTTTTCAGCGGATCGTGACTGCTCAAGCCCACCTTGACCAAAGGCCAGATATCACGTATTACGGTGTGGTTCGGCTTTAGTTCGTGCATTTGCATCCCTCTGGAGACCCTTCCATCCATGGGGCCAAAGTTGTGCCCCCTCCCGTACAGTTTATTGTACAATTGCATATAAATAAACCAAAAAGCATCAATAGAGTGCATACTTCTGCTAACACCACTGTAATTAAAAACTGAATGAAAATTTCAAAAACTTCAAATGAGCAAATATTGAGTAACCTCCCTCACAACGCTAGATTGTTTAACGTGGTTCCTTTACCTTCTTGAACAAAGATATAAGTCAGAAACAAATTTGGGGATACATCCAACGCTCATAATCAACTCTTCCACTGAATTTGATTAAAATTCATGGAGAACTTTTCGAGATATTCAATGGACAAATACATTGACTGACGGATAGATAGTTGGAATCGAAATAATACATATATTTACTCTAAACTTTTTTGGCAACGGTACATAAAACTAATGAACAAAAAATCATTTCAGATCAGTGGTTCTCATTCTTTTCAAGGTCCTTCCCCACTTTTGTCAATAAAAATACTAGTTCTCCTTCCAATTTAAGTGAGTTGCAACAAAGAATAATTTCAAAAAATCATTATATTTTGCCAATAATCAGATAACTTTATGATAAAAATTAGTTTCATTCCATAATTTTACAACTACTGCTGTGTGTTTGTTACTCAACAAAGCAGGCGAAAATAATAAGGATCACTTCATTTGAAATCCAAATTTATTACGAAAAAAAAATTCGGCTATATCTACAGATGTGAACATCAATGTGATCTCAGTTTTTGTTTTTTGCTACTAATTCTTTGATTTGCAGACCTTCAGTTGCACGGTTATACACCACCTCTCCACCCATATTCAACTGCTTTTAAAGCCCAAAACATTCACGATTACTGTTATTTGATAGAATTATCCACGTCTCGTACTACCTATATTCTCCCCTTGGGGATCTCATTTTTGGAACTATTCTCTTAGAGCTTTGAAACAGAAGTCAATTTTTTTATTCTACTTCATATTGTATAACCTGGCATGAAAAAAAGCGATAGGTCATGAAAGACTAACAAGATCAATGCATGCTCGGGATGAAATTATATTCTTCGGATTCGAATAAAAATCCATACCTAAAATCCGAGAGAAGAACGCAGAATCCACAAATCCAATATTTCAGATCCTAACCATATCAGGTATTTATCTGATATTTTCAGTATGGGCATCCGTATTATTGTTCGAGCTAAACATGGATTTTGCAAATTGATTTTTCTTATCGATGTTTTACGGAGATTCGAAGCTTCATTCAGATTATTAACTTCGGATTTTTTTTTTTCAAAATCATTTGATCTGATATTTCCCTTTGTCCTTTCTTTCTTATTTCTTAGGTTCAAGCTGTGCGTGTTGCATTATGTCAAGGACATTGGAAACGAACAGAAACGAAGAACATACATAAGAAAGTAAGCATTGTATGAGATATGTATTGTTAGATCAGTTAAAATCACGGGTCTTACTAGTCGATATAGAACTGACAGGTAGAGACGGAGATGTGGCTGGAAAAAAAATGGGGATTTTAAATTTCCCCTACTTTGGGTCTGCAATGGGGTTGGGATCGCCAAACCTTTTTGAATTATACTTCATCCATTGCATTTATACTAACAGTATACAATAATAGATATCATTAAATGTTCGAGACGGACCCTCATGGAACCAAACCCCGCGAGCCCCAATAGTTTTCAGCTTCGCCCCTCAGTAGAGATGGGTTGTTCTTGAGATATGAGGTGACAAGCTCATGGGTGGAAAAGGTGATGGCAAAATTATACCTATCTATCTATTTACAGGTATTTCTCACATTTCAAAAGTTTGATATACGCCACTTTTTTGGCTTTTACGAAAGAAGATGCAAAGCGGAGGTAATGTTAGACGTTTCTTTTGCAGCAAGAAGTGAATCAGTGAGTACGCAACTTCTTCAACTCTCTCCATCCCGGTCTCCATGAACCTCACACCGACACAACCAGCTCCGACTCAGCCTAACATACTATCATTACAATTTTAGGGTCTGATACTTTCTGTACTTCCGGATAGCGGGGAAAACTTTCTTTCATCTATCTATCTATCTATCTATCTATCTATCTATCTATCTATCTCAATTTATTTGTAACAATCTCAACCTGTCAGAAAGCATCAACCAAAACTGTCACCAAAACTTCTTTCAGTTTTTTAATTGATTTTGAAGGATATATATATATATATATATATATATATATATATATATATATATATATATATATATATATATATATATATATATATATATATATATGTATATATATATATATATGTGTGTGTGTGTGTATATATAAATATATATATATATATGTGTGTGTGTATATATAAATATATATATATATATATACATATATGTATATATATATATATATATATATATATATATATATATTTATATACATATATATCATGCGTGCAGGCCGCACAAATGTAGTCGAAGGACTGTAAATTTAAGCATTTACTCCCTATCATGTCGAGAAAAAAATCCCTTCCTTCTAAGTATATTTCCAGAAAGATCAGTTTACAATGCAAGTTTATGTTAAATTGATAACTTAATTTCTGTCGCTTGTTTTCTTCTGATTAAGATTCTTTTCGTGATCATAACCAAACAGAATGCAAGAGAATCAACATTGATCACCCCCTTTTCCAGTTTTTTTCTAATTGATCAATTTTAATCAATTACCTCACACACAGCATGCTGGAAAACATGTTGGTCATGTAATGGCTTCTTTTGAATGACTCCCCAGACCTGTTTGTGATTATTTTCATTTGTTTTTATTGATGATTTCGTTCGGTTCATAACTATCTCGATCTATTCATATCTTATCATCTACTAAGCTGAGCTTATTCTGTCTCAAGATCTCAGCATTATATTGCAATGTTAACGTGTATTCAGTCCGTCCATTTTTTGTATGAATCACAAATCTTTTTGGGATTAATCATATCTTTGAATATTTCACATATTGTCTATTGATAAACACGAGTGCCCCTGCATCCACCCAGTCTTCGTTCATTTGAGTGAAAGCTAAAGATACCCCATAAATAAAAACTGAGCATTGGAGCACTGAAAATTACGAAGATTCCAACTTTTTCCAATGGTTCATCCAGCACTTCTCAATTACAGCCACTCATATGTTTTGTAACCTTTTATTGGTACGGTCAAATTGTCTCAGGGATATCAGTTCTTGTAAGATCGTCTGGTGTCGTAAGATCTCTCTTCGGGGTTGAGGGATTAGATAGAACAGAGCTGAGCACTCTAGACTAGAAAACCCATCTGTTCAAGAAACATTGGCGATAGTCAATTAGAGGAAAACGCTAAACGGGGAATGGAACCTCCCATCTAAAAAATTCATCAGTTTTGCAACCAGTAAAATAAGTATACATCAGGAGTAGAAGAAGCTCTGTTTCTTACATTTATATTCAAGACATGCATAAGGGTGTGAATTTGGGATATGACTGTAGATACTGAACTCGCTTATGTGGAGCATACGGTAAGTATCGTTTGATGACAGTCACCTAAAGTGGCTAAGAGTATTTTAGGCGCGCATAATAATATATATATATATATATATATATATATATATATATATATATATATATATATATATATATATATATATATATATATATGCAACGCAGGGTTAGGGGCATCAAGAGACCGCAAAAACAAAAACGAGCGAATCAACCCCATTCGGAAGCCATAAAATATATATTGTAAACAATGAACAAGCAGTTTACCAGTCCAAAATTGTAAATGTACTGATAAATAAATGAATACAATAAAGCATGAATGAATACAGTAAACTTTATTTTTCTGGTGACAAATCCATCAATAATGGTGCAGTCATTTTTTTCTCTTGTCAAAAACGTATAAATAACGATAATCTGCTCAGCAAACGTTTCTAAGTGTTTTTTTCTTACGACTAATTTTATGCAATTTTCGTGCAGTCAAAACCAAAATCAAACTTTTTAAAGTAGACACTCGATTATTGCAATAGATTTTAGAAGATCGTCAAAAAGTGCTCGGTAGATGCGGATAGAAATACAGTTAATTAACGAAAATCATAAATATAATGAAACTCCAAAGCAGAGATTATCCATTTCTCTTCCTTTTGATGCTACTATTAACATTCATCCTAATATTTTTGTTACCTCTCATTGGATAATTGGAAAAAAAAGAAAGCGAATTATTAATAATCACTGCATTTCAGAATTTCGTTTATTAACTTTATTCTTTTATTATTACGATGCATTCATGATTTCCATTTACGTTTTTTTTTCATACTGCACGACATAATTTCTATGATGTGGATATTTGCAGTATGCAGCAGAACTCCTTATGATATATATATATATATATATATATATATATATATATATATATATATATATATATATATATACATATATATATATATATATATATATATATATATATATATATATATATATATATATATACAGCATATGAGGTACAAATCAGGCTAGCTGTATGACGTAATATAATGATTTATCAATAATACAAAGCCACTTCTGAAATGCAATGGATTTATTTCATTCGCCTGATGAGGCTTAAGAGGGCAGAAACATGAGTTAGTTTGTGTAGCGAATCCACAATCTACTATAAATATATATATATATATATATATATATATATATATATATATATATATATATATATATACATATATATATAACAAAATATCATCATTAGCTACATTTTTTTTTTCAATTTTCAATTTGTTCCTGCATCGTACACCTACTTCTGTAAATTTTTAACATTGACCTGCTGTAATGGACATTTTTCCACCTTTTTCTGACATGGGTTAATGTTAGAAAAAAGGGGACAAATGTTCATAACAGCAGATCAATGTAAAAAATTTACCATGTTGAATTTTTTCAGACTGTCACCTCTTCCTCTTTTTTGAACATTAGCTAAATTTTTCTTACATCAGCCAACACACTACTAATTTTACCAGCTCCTTTCTTTCTAAACATTTTTAAAAATCTTTGGCCTCAATTAACATTTTATCCTTGTTTTAAACACTAACAGCTGTTTTTATTCAACACTGTCAAATTGAATTATGGGAAGTGCAGCATATCGATCGGTTAGCAGCGCTGAAAATGGATCAGAATTGAGACTAAGAAAGGCATGAATTAGTCTCCTCCTTCAGCTATGGGCAAAATATCGTATGGTGAAGTGAGGGAGAATTTGTATCTTTATCACATCTAAGTGTATTTCATGCGTCATAGACTTCAAACCACTATCTCAGCCAAAAATACTTCTGACATGATTCGGACAAAGATGGCAGGTGCCATAGCCGGCTTTTTGGTGCAACTCTAATTTATTAAATTGATCACTACTATATTTTCAGCATTTTACCCTGCCCCGTGAAACAAGTTTTTATTGCAATGGTGTTTTTTCACCATAGAAAATACATGTTCTCGCTGGGATGCTCGGCTTATCCGGGGTGTTTGTAAAGGACAGAACAAAGTGAAAATTGAACGAAACAATGTACGCTGGGTGTAGTAAATTCACGGCTTCGAGTTGTGCTGTAATTAAAAATGTTCAACATAAGTTCCCTTACTAAAATATCTCCGATTTGTTTTGGGAAGTTTCAGTTTTGGGAGAATACACACTTTTAGTTTGTTGTGGGTAAGTTCTTAATGCTTCTTATTTATTGCTGACCTGGACAATTTAAAAAACAATTGTTATTATGTCTAAATGAATTTCCACATTTTTGAAAAAAAGTTTGCTGACAGTTGTACAATAAACGGAAAGTAAATTTTCTGTTCAGCATTATAGTTACATGGTGAATACGTTTCCTAACTACTGGCACACATCAAAAGGCAAAAGGTTTAAATGATTGGAAGCGCAAAACATTTTTATACATCTTTTGCTTTTACTTGTTACTTGAATCATAACGTAAAATCGACGAAAAAATCAACATGAAGGTAAATAAGAGTCAAAAAGTAATAATAAAGGTTAACAACAGGGCCTCTCAAACCTTTTCTATTTAAATTTTCGATCAATGGTACAACTGTTCTTGCAGCCCAGAAATATAAAACTGTAGAAACTAATGCAATTAGTCTTTGATCTTAATTTTAAGTAACTGAACTTAGAAAGAAATCACTCCATAAAACAATTAAAAATATTATTCACAGTGTTTAGTGTTCATTATAGAAAAATTCAATTTTCATTATAAATTACCAAAATGTACCTGAAATCAAATTTGTATTTATGAAATAACTGAATAGTATTAATTCATTTAACTATCAGCACAAAAACAAACTCTAAATACATAATTATTCTTGATATTAATGCAGATCCCAATATTCTTTATGCGACCCCAGAAGCGTCTCAATCCTTTATCTAGAAAGCGCTGGTTTACATTTCTTCATCTCATGAAAATTGTTGTTGCTGCTGGGTCTGTTTCTGATATCAAGTCAATTTTTTTCCTTGCCCCCTCTTTTGCCACTGTCAGGCGCGCACACAAACACGATTACAAACAAGCAAATTCATATTTATAAGGATATATACATATAAGGAAGAGGGAGAGGGAGAGGGAGAGAGGTGTGATAATTTCAGAAACATTTTTACTTGGGAATATATTTCTCCCAGCACAGATATTACCCAGTAGCAAATCTAACACCCGACCAAGTCAATGAATAGAGAAAATGAACACTGTATGGCACTCAAACCTGTGTCCTCCAGAAACAGGCTAAACGTGACTCTGCTCAGTCAACTTAGCAAATAGCACTGTTGGTGGACAGGAGTCCGGAAGTGCGCCCTAGAATTTCTCTACTCCGTAGTTGGACGCATAAATATTCACATATTCATTCATGTGTTTTCCAATTTTGTCAACAGCATGTATATCAACATGGTTCGATTTGCTGTTGGTTAACACCGGCATTGGACGAAATATGTTCCCTAATGAAAATGTCTCTACAATTATTTTTTCTGTAGAACATAAAACTGTCCGTCCGTCCTCTCTCTCTCTCTCTCTCCGTCCTCTCTCTCTCTCTTTCTCTGCATATATACATATGTAAAGAGAGAATGAGAGATACTCTTATATGCAAATATATTGAACTCGGGAACTGCTGAAACGATTAGAATGAACGTTTTCCTACAGGTTCTCTTCAGATATTAAGCGGAATTGAAACCTTCAGCTTTGGAAGTAGGATTCCAGTATCCTCCCACTGCACTATGCCAAACTCAGCTGTCGGCAGGACTGAATAAAGCAATATGTTTCTGACGCATCATTCACTATCAAACAGAGTGCTCAAATCAAAATTTAGAAGAGCATTGCATATAAACATATATATACATATAAATATATATATATGTGTATATGTGTGTGTGTGTATATATATATATATATATATATATATATATATATATTAACTATTTTTTTTGTCAGAGACCATAATACTTTTTTCACAAGGAAAAGATTTGCAGCGAGACCCAATCTCTCTTGATATGTATTGGTATGATTAGACATTGCCAACCTGAAAAAAATAAATTATTTTCGTTTTTGACATAACTTCATCTCTAAATACCTGAAGATTACCAATAAGGAATGAAGAATTCAACTAAAATTTGAATTCTAATATGTTTCGCTTCCATGGTGAACTTATATAATCTTTGATCATCAGCCAAGCATAAAATATGGTAGTGAATTAGTGTTTTATTTTGAATGTGTTTTAGTTGAATACGTTTGCAAGAAGATTATCTGCAAATATTTTGAGCATTGTTTTACGAGGTTTTCGTATTGAAATCCACAGAGGCAGATAGAACAACCCAAAAATTCAATATTCGCAATCCTATTTCTCTATGTTATCCATCAGATACTCCTAATATCAGAAATCAGAAAATTATTGATTTAAGTATACAATGTAGAAGGCATAATGATGTATTATTTTATCATCCAGCTTATAATGAACGTGTAATCAGTTGCATTTACAAATTAGATTCCGATGGCTTGCTGCTTATTTTGTCCTTCCCGAAATTTGTGGTTAACATTATTATGAAACCATGGAAATACGCTTTTCAATTTCAGTTGTTATCGTTATACATCTAACATTATGCAAAAGTCGCTAATTTGCGCGTGTGTCTGTCCGTCTGTTTGAGCATGGCTCCACAAATAGTCTAAAGGATCTGTAGTTTTTTTCTGCATGGATATTGACTTAAACCTAGGATCTAACATATGTTTCTTTTAATTCCAAATTCGAGTTTTTTGGAGGAGGTCGATGTTCAATGCGAGTAACATGCTAGACCCTACACTTATTTCATATACGGTATCTAATGACGGGATTGGGGCATAAAAACCTTGGTTAGTTTTCGGAGACCACATGTTTTTGAAAAAGATCATAAGAGAGAGAAAGAGAGATAGAGAGAGAAAGAGACACACACGGACAAATAGACAGAGACAGAGACAGGCACAGAGGGGGGAAGACAGACAGACAGACAGATAAAGAGGTCTTCTTATATTCGGGAGAGAAATACGATACTGAAGTGAGTAAAATTTGGAACAGATCCATGTACACAATCATGTTTGGAAGAAATGTACGATCACAGTCGTCCGATTTAAATTTCTAAATGGTGGCTTTTAATGTTTATAGAAGAACTGATTTTTTTTCCACTAAAGTTGATGGCTTGTAGATATGAATTGCACCCTTCCCCACGATTGATAGCTTCCTTTTCCATTAAACTAAAAGCGCTATTTTGAATTTTTGATTAAAAAGTAAATTACACATCCCCGAAAGAGAAAAAGAAGAATTTGTTGATTTTAGGATTAGATCCACTTATATTTCTCCAACCAAAAGATATTTCCCAATTTTTCTCCTTACGTTTATGCATATGCTCAGCAGAAATGATATCAATAAATTTCATTGAAATTATGCGGCAGGCTGGCAAAAGGTTACAGAAGAAGCGATTTGATATTGGGTTGGATTCATGCAAATTACTCCCATCGGCAGAGGTATGCGCTCTCTGAGTACTTTCTACTTTTAAACTGGTGTAGGTTGGTTTAAAGAGCAATCACTATCATTCAACCACAAGATTATCTGGGTTATCATATCAAAATATTAACTACAAATATGTAGGGTGGCAGAATACAAAAATTGTTTAGTCACCTTGAGTGGTACCAAAATCTGGTCTGACTGCTCGACCGTTTCATCTCTTTTTTGTGAAAATAAACAGCCCATCACCAAGAGAAAGCCACAGAGAGAGAGAGAGAGAGAGAGAGAGAGAGAGAGAGAGAGAGAGAGAGAGAGACAGACAGACAGACAGACAGACAGACGGACAGACAGAGACAGAGACAGAGAGACAGAGAGAGACAGAGACAGAGAGAGAAAGCGGGAGAGAGTTGCGTTATGAGTTATATCACTTGGAAGAAAATTTATTGCGATGGTGGTCCATAATGTTCCGTAAGAGCAAAACCTCATGAGAGATTTTAAGTCGCTTGAATGAGAAAATACGGTGTGTTATAGATGATTTCAATTTATCATCGGACGATGCTGCAACCGGTTAACTGAGGTAGTGATCATTTAGAGGGAAAAAAAGATTTGAGACGAAAAAAGAGGAATCTGCATTGACAAGCCACGCATATTTTATTATCATCACAGACTTTCCCAAAGATTTGCCAGAATTTCCAATCATGGGTATTATGTTGGTAATACTTCATGCACTCCAAGCTAGATCGTAACGCAACCTTTTTCTACCGGCCAAAATTCTGCATATGATCACTAAAGAAACACGTTGAGAGTCATGCTACGTCTACTTGTTCTTTGGTTATTCTTGCAACGTGACCAGCCCATTGCTTTTTGAATTTTCATATGGTTTTTAGGATATCTATATATATAGACTATTTTTCTTATATACTGTACAATCTTATGATCTTTCCATGTGATGTTAAGCAAAATTCTCTCCCGTGATCGTTGCTTGATTCTCACTTTGAGAGTCAATACTTTTGTTAGTTTCAAAGTTTCTGCTCCATAGGTGACTACTCTGAGGATGCATTGGTAGTAGACAATTTTTATTCTTAAAGAAGTGACACTACATCACAATTTCTTTGCTGTGACATTCCTCCTAATGACTTTCAGAATTCCAAAGTATTCACGACCGTGTGCCATGCAAGTCACTTTAATCTGATCTGTGTTATTCCAACGAGTTGTCTTATTAATGTTCATCTTATAATTTTGGGCTCTAGCTGCATATGATTTAGTTTTATTTGTATTTTTATTTTCATTCCTGATTATGGGATTTGCCATATGTTTTTCCATGACTCTGTTTCGGGATTATTAAAAAACAGGACAGGTTTCTCACTATGGCACTCCCGGTCATATTCATCAACATATCCATAACTACTGCATAATTTGATTAATTAGGTTGAAAAAATCTTTTTTGTGTATTGATGTAGCTTGAAACAAAATTATTTTATATGCATTTATTTTATGCATGTTAAAGATGAACTTTTGTTGAATTTGAAATTATTTTCTCTTTTATCTTACTATTTATTTGATTACGTTTTATAATAAAGACAACGTAGCATAACTTCATAACATAACTTGATAACATAATACTTTATATCTCTATGAATTTAACTATTTCATACTTGTGATTTGGGGGTGGGTAAATATAGTTTCCCTCACAATTGTATTAGTGTGGTTGAAGTTTGAGTGAAAATGAAATTATTTGATACGTGTTACGGATAAACCCAGGTTGAATTTGGAGAACAATTCTCGTTTATGTTTATATTTATGTAATAAAATTTGAATTGCAATGAGTTGTCTAAATAATCTTGATACTTTCTGATATATCTGTGTCTATATTGATATGTATTCTAGGATTAGAATTTATGTCGTATTTCAAAATAGATATTGAAAACTTGAGTATATGTTCAACTCTGATCTTTAATCTTAGTTATTTTTCTGCTATTTTCCGAAAGTGAAAGAATATACGTGAATATAAGCTTGCCCCAAAAGGTATTTGGTCAATTCTCATTTTATATTTTGCAATAGTACTGGTTGCCTAATATTTTGTATCTTTCTTTAACAGGATTGTTCATTACTTTTCCAGGATAGTTTCAATGCAATATGGTTTATTATTATGATATTTTTTGACCAGTAGTCTTTAGAATCTATATTGGTAATATTCTGGCTTTGACTGGCTGTGAATGTTAAATCTATTCTATTGTTAAGATCATTAATAAGTTTGATACGTGAAATGTTTGCTTATAGTTACTTAAGTCATGTAATGAAACTGCTGTAGTTTTCTTTCGTGTGTTTATTTATTCAATTTCTTTTTTCGATGGCTGGTATAGAATTATTTATTACACAGAATAGATTTAGGTTACTATCAAATTTACTTTTTTGGTGGAATTTAACTATTTGATTGTATAGAAATATGAACATTTTCAAAATCACTGCTCTCAGAGCTTAGCAACTACACTTTTTCTTGGCTATAATGAATCAGACACTGATTGGTGTTTCATGTAAATCAGGTTTCCAGTACATAATCGGCAATCTGTTTGATTTATCTCTTATCTTGAGCTCTAAGATTTTAAATACTTCAGTGTTATAACATATAACTTCATCTGGATGTGTTTTAGTCATTAGTATGTATTGATATTTGTGACCCAATAATTCTTACTTCCTGTAGTATTCGCTGGATATATTATTGCAACGTTATTTGTAGCTTTGTCCATGGGAGGTGTTACAAAATTCTTTTGAAATTCTTCCAGGTATTCTAATGTTTGAAGAAATCTAATTATTTGATCAGTTTTATAAAGGTGTTTTGGTTTCTTTTGGTATTGTATCCTTTTTTTTCACTATTCGCATAATCTTTCCTTTCTATTGAAATCCGGATTCTGTTATTTCATACTTAATAACCATAGATAGAATGCAATCATCTGATACTTTAATAATTTCTGTTGGACATTTATCATAATTTTTACTTTTTGATTCTCCATAATTTGGTCCTTCAGCGAGGATTTTTCTAGATTTACAGTTTGTTTATTTCATTATTTTAAATATCCCTGTTATTATGTGATTTGGTGTTTATTGCGTAGATCTGATAGTTAGCATTCATAATGAGGTATATTTATTGTGCTGTCATTATTTATGCTTACATTTTCTATTGCTTTTTTTTTGTAGTTGGAAAGCTTATTTTGTATGATCGGCCGTAATTTATATGTTATAATTGGAATACGTCCTACTGTCACTTCATTTGGAAGACTTTGCCTTATTTCTTTTTTTAAATTACCATTTTGTAGAGTGATATTGTCCATTCTTTTATCCATATATGTAATACATTTCTAAGAATCATAATTCATTTCTTTTTTGGTGATTTATATAATTTAGTATCAAGTATATCCAAAAGTATTTGTATCACTGATGATATTCTGCCATCTTGTATATTTGTTCCATTCTAATCATGATTGTATTTGCAATATCGTTTGTAATCTTCTCGGTTCTAATTAGTAATATCTGAATTTAATTGAATGATCCTGTTAGACCTTGTAAATATATACTTTAACTTTTCTTAAGAAACCGTCTCATGATGCACTGGATTCTTTGTGAATGAACAAAATGAGAATTTGGAGTTAAAGCAATTATTTGGGTCTTTGCATTACCGGCTGCAAGTTAGCTTAATGGTAAGAACAACGCTTCGTTGCAATGGTTGCTCTATTGGTCGTAGTTAATACTTCCGTAGCAGCCCAATTTCCCAAATCGTTTATTCTGTTGACATCGTCTCGGCTTAATGAGACATTTAGCGTGCAATAACAGGAGCTCAATTCAGAAAGAGTTTCAAAATAGTATAGCACAATATATATAAATATATATATATATATATATATATATATATATATATATATATATATATATATATATATATATAGCCAAGAGCTTTACA
>OY735201.1:25007886-25030386 GCA_963457665.1 Thysanoteuthis rhombus
TGATTATTTACCCTTCTCTTCAGGATTAATGGAATTTTCTTGCCCTTGAAAGTTGGGCTTTGCTCTACCAAAAGCTTGCCAAGATAGAGTGATTTGTCGTTTGATTTCTTCTTCGACTGGAAAATAGCAGCCAATTTTCCAGCACCAAGTATGAGATTTGGCTTAAAAGTGAAAAAGAGTGAAAAAAAAATGGTAGGAATAGAATCAGTAATTTTGGGAGGGATAAGGGACAGGGGTGATGAGGGCTGAAAATAAGTTGATTTCAATTATATATACAAGTTGACTATACCACATCTCAAAACTACAAGCAGTACTAAAAAATCACTGAGTACAACGGACCAAACATAATGATCAAAGCTACAAAGGCGTGGATACTTTTAGCGATTTGTTCATGGAATCTAACTAAAAAGGTCAATAAACTTTGTTAAGGAACAAAATGTAACCAATTTAGCTCAAACAACAACATTTTCAATGATTAAAGCAGTAAATATAATTATTCGATCATCCATGTTCATTAATACAATTTCGCTTCATTTTAAAATCGGTTGCTTTATTTTCTTAGTCTACTTTCTTTTGTTAATTTGCTGGCTCTAATTTTTAACTATCAAGGGAAAGAGTGAAGATATTTTATTAGATATATGCCATGGATATGTACACAATTCTAGATATGAGGCAATTCTAGATACAAACAAATAAATAGGGTATCCTGTGGGTGAGCCGGGACTCGTGACCTCAAATTTACTTCATTAATATTTAGGCAAGGTTGCATGCTAAATTTCAGATGCTTCAAGAGCTTTTTTAAATTTATAATTGTTGATAGCTGCGGAAAATAAAGTCAGCTCTAGAGCAAGAGTTGGACAAAAAATGTAGAAAATAGAAGGGAATAAAAAGAAGATAAACAAAAAAGCTCAATGGAAAAGCTGGGAGAAGAAACAGGAGAATGATAAGAGGTGTGAGAGGTCGAAAAAGCAAAGGGATAATAAGAATAACTAAGACGCATAAAAAGAGGAAAAAGAAGAAAAAAAAAACGAGGACTTCAGAAATCAAATAGAAAATGTACAGGAATATACAAATGTTTAATGGATGAATAAACGAACTTAAGTAATCAAGGGAAAAAGCAGTCCCATATTTTTAATTGTTTAAGAATATCTTTGGTTACATAAAAGTGAATTATTTAAAAGAATGCAATTTGAAATATAAAAGCAGATAATAAAGATTGCATCACAGAAGCTACAACAAAGAAATGCAGTAAATGAAATTCGCATGAAAATTCAACGTAAGTCAAGGATTAAAAGAATAAGCAATCGAAATGGGAAAAATCAAGAATGTAGCGAAAAAATGAAGACAAAACCCTAAACAATTGTTAGTATTTAATGTAATTCCTAATTTGATTGAAATATTGATTCTAATTTTCCAGTTCACGTCTTTTCATGTTTATTCTTTGTTCTTCAAAGGACGATCAAAACAAAATAACGCTGAGAGAGAGAGAGAGAGAGAGAGAGAGAGAGAGAGAGAGAGAGAGAGAGAGAGAGAGAGAGAGAGAGAGAGAGAGAGAGAGAGAGAGAGAGAGAGAGAGAGAGAGAGAGAGAGAGAGGGAGAATGAAAAAGAGAGGGGCCGTTGATGGGACAGGAAACGTATAAAGGAGAAGGATTAAAAGAGAATAAAAAGACTAAAAGAAGGGCGAGAGAGTAAAGGAGATGAAGAGCAAGATATTAAGAGAGAGAGAGAGAGAGAGAGAGAGAGAGAGAGAGAAAGGTAAGTAAAAACAAAATATCGAAATGATTTTTTCCCTTCCCTTCCTTTACTATTCATTCTCTACAAGGTTTGTGCAAATGTTTCCAGCGCAAAGCTCGTTTCCATCCTTGCAGAATCTGTATTGATCTAGAATCTTTTTTTATTACGTGTCTTTTTTTCTTTTTCATATTTTTCCGATCTCCATTTTCATCTGACGTTAGTTTATTTACAGCTTTGATTAATTTTAAACAATTGTTTTTCTGCTGATTCTTTTTTCATTCTTGTATTACTGCCATTTTCTTCTTTGTCCGTCTTTTTGTGAAAATAATTATTTGCCCAAAGCGAATATACCTGAAGTAGGATTTTTCCAATATTGGAATATAGCATTCTTGTTCAAGTCGTTTATTATGATCATGATCAATGTTATCAAGCGGTGAATCTTCAGACACTTTATTCAAAGTGAATTGAAAACAGGTCTGATTAGTCACTCAATAAAAAATGTGATTAACATTTTTTGGAGTGAGCGATCAAAAATATGAAAAGGAGTGAATGATAAATGGGTCACTTCTTTCGCCTTTTGTTCCACGGTGATCACTGAAAAGTTGAATCTAAAAAAAATACATGGACACTAACGGACACAAAATGGGGGACCAATTTAACATAACATTGTATTCCCCCCTTAAAAAAACTTCTAGACGAAATTAGGAGTTAACGTTTAAATTCTCAACCATCTAGCTCCATTGGTACGGTAAGTAGGCGTGATACATACAGCCAGACCAACTTAAAAACTGAAGAAAGCAATGCTGCAGTCGAGTATCTTGATGTTGACAGTTTTGGTTGACGGTTTCCCATTCATATCAATCTGATATCAATTTGATATTGATTTTATGTAACTTTCTATAATGTAGAGTTGTTTTTAACAATAAATTCAATAACATCACAGCGAATTTAGGACAACAAATGTAAATTCACAACAATGAATGAATATAGTTCCATTTTTTATATTCTTTTCTCAATGTAATTTTGTTGTTTTTCATTCTTGTATTGTGGCTGTTTTTCTTTTCATTTGTTTCAATTTTTGTTGAAACCATTATTTGCTGTAAGCGAATACACCTAAAGCAGAGTTTTTCTCAATTGGAATGTAACATTCTTGTGGGATTCAACTGTGACCTGCAATAGGAGGTCAATAGAAATGGAAGCAAACCTAACAGGTCTGGTTAGTCACTCAATAGAAACCGTCACATGATCATCGAATTTTGATAGCATACCTTGCTGATCAATCACAAAAATTGAAAACGGGTTCAATAAGTCACTTCTCATGACATCTGATGGACAGTGATCATTAAAATGTCTGATTTAAAAAAAAATGAATGCTGCTGAACACAAACACGGGGTCAATTTAGGATAAACTTGCATTGCAAATTGAACCCCAATCCACTAAAAACTTTTTAAAGGAGATAAATGAAAAAAAAAGTCGTGATCGTCAAAATTTTAATCCCTCTAGCTGCAGTTTATACGCTTGATACATATATACAGGCACACATAAATACATCCATACGTACATACATACGTACATACATACATACATACCTACATACATACATACATACATACATACGTATATGCATACGTACATATATATATATACATACATACATACGTACATACGTACATACATACGTACATACATACATGCATACATACGTATATATATACATACATACATACATACATACATACATACATACATACATACATAGCTACATAGCTAACCAGCTCGACCAATTTGAAAAATGAACAAAACCAATGTTTACAGTTTTGACAGGCAGTTTCTAATACATTGCATTGATTGATTACTCTGTGCTACTTGTTTTCCACAATTTTGTTCTTGGGTTTAAAGCGTTATTTACTGATACTATGATAAAGTGTGAAAGTATAGCAATGTTTATTTTTCTCTTCAAACTTTGAAGTCTATTTATTTCCAATATACACCGAGCAAATATCGTCATTTTTAATAACATGAAGTAAAAATAATGATTACGAATGTATATCACAATCCAAAATACGTGCTAAAAATGGAAAGGAAATAACCGTTTTATGTAATTTTTACACATAAGCAATCAGAAAATGACACTTACTCCCCTGGTGCAAAAATTACTTCACTTTGCTCTTCCTCCCAATAAGCAAAAGAGAGAGAGAGAAAAAGAAATAATAATAATCTGTAAAATACTCTAAAATTATTTGAAAAAGTGGATATTTTACCAAACATCATCGGTCCAAAATAACTTGGAATACGAAATTTGGAAAAAAAAAAAAAATGAAAAATAAACAAAGAAATTTTTTTAACAGACGCAAAATGATACAGTTTTATAGTAGGGTCTAAGATAATCATCGCGTCCCTTAAGAGACAACCCCCAAAGGAGTATTACGTTCAGAGACGAGGTACCGGTGTCTGTTACATGTGTCAGCTTACTGATCCTTGCAAATGTCAAGTTTGGTCGAAACCAGGACTTTATACCAACAAAGTTTTATAACCACCCTCTTGGCATGATGCAAGTTCACTGAAGGGGTGTCTACATCCTAATCTAAAAGCTTAGAGGGTACTTGATTAGCTACTGAGTGCTCAGGGAAATTTACTTTAATGGAGAATCCTCCTCACGGTTCGGTCATACCAAGAATCGAACGCCAAAAATTTCTGCATGTGAGACTTGCGAGCTAACAATAACACTAACTGAGCGGACAGAGCATGATATGCTTGATCTTTATCAAACCATTTAAAATCTTGAAAATATAGAAAACAATATATCATTATAATTATAAGTGAAAAAGGAGATTGGAGAAATAAACTGTCTGTAACATATACGAACTCACCTATACAGTCATTAATTAAACCATACCAGCATCAAAATTGAAGTCAAGGAACAGGAATCCCCCCCCCAAAAAAAAACAAATGGTCAGAATAAATTCTATTCATGCATCTACTGGCGCTCTCCACTGGGAAACATAAGATAGAGTAAAAAAAAATACTAATGGAAATATCTAGATTCTCAAAAAAAACTTTTTCTTTCAAAATCAAACAGATTGGTTTTAGAAAGTGGAATTCTGCAGCCAGTTCCAAGGTCTTCAGACGAAATGACAAAACCAGGAGCACATGAACACAAACACTTGCACATATTAAAAGGGATAGATCCCTTTGGTATCTTTAGTGATTACAGTTGTTCAATTAATCCTAACGAAAATCGTGGTCTGTTTAAATGATATTAATTAAACTAATGTTCATCTGAAGACAATTCATCAACGCCACGTAAATAGAAACAAAATGCGACCAAGCAGTCAAAACAGTCAATAGTTTTCAAGTGGTTTTGCTTGACAGACTATCTAACTATCTATCGCATGAATGGAGCTAGAAAGCTGAAAATGTAAACATCTTACTCCTTATCATGTCTAGAGAAAATGGCGTTGCGAACTAAAGAGGTTCAGAATACTTGCTTTGTGACACCAATGATAGCGAGGGCTGGTGAATCTTGGGAAAGGTCTATGTCCAACGACAGAAGCTAAAAGGCTGCTGCCGATGATGATAATGACATTTTCCCCAATACACATTTCTCCACTGATTAAAATTTCTCCACAATTCATTCCCTGACTGGAATTCCTCAATAAACCCTCCCTAAACAAAAAATTGTCCTCTCACAAAATCCCCGTCTTGTGCCTTGTGCCTTCATTTATTCAGTTTTTAGTTGGTCTGGCTGGCTGGCTATGTATGTATCACGCACACAATCTGCACCAACAGAGCTAGAGAGCTGAAACTTTCAACTTTCACTGTCAATCATGTTTGCTGAGAACGTTTATTTTGTTTTTTGAACCCCCAAAATAGGTTTCTAGTCAGTGCTTGAATTTGCAATATAAATTGCCCCCACCCCAGTTTGTGTTGAACAACATTTGTTTTTTTCTTTTTTTATCATTCAAACCTCTTTTCAGTGATTACTACTCAGCAAAAAAGGAAGGAAGTAACTTTTCGTTAATCACCCGTTTTCCCAATTTTTCGAATGATTACCACTAACACAGCGTGCTACCAAGAAGCGTTGGTCAAGTAACGGTTTTCATTTAGTTATTAACCAAGGTTGTAAGCTTTTCATCCACATTAAATAAGCCCTGGATGTATGTATAAAAAGAGGCCTTGATGAGTACACATAGTTCGGCTATATACTTGGCTACATGGTGCCTCCCAGAAACGCAGCGCCTTTAGCGATCCTTCATTATCTCTGTATCATGCTCTCCTTCTCAATCTCCTTTACTTTTAATCACTTTCTCTCACTCTTCTCTTAACATTATAGAAACTTCCCCACTTGCAGTTTGGTCTCAATGGTTGTGGCAGAAACAGGCGATCAAAAGCTCGGTCTTCTATAGCCACAAGGCATATGAAGTAAATTTTATGACTGTACCAGATGCTGGTGTATAGCCTTCTTTGAAGTTCAAACAAGCAGCTGATCTCATTTCAGTGCTACATCCTTATTTTATCGCTACACCTTTATTTAATTGCTGTTTACTTCATCATCATTATCAATAGTAAATACCCCTCACTTTCAGAACGGTATAGCCTAAGCTGTATATGTCAGCATGTATACACAGTAATTTGTTAACGGAAGGCATTGTTGATTAAAATTCTTAACCTTACTTTTCCAACGACAGGTTTTCATACCAAGGCTCTATTTTCGACTACCAAACAGAACCTGTAACAAATTAGGGATCCATGTTACCAAAAGTTTACCCCTGAAAACAAAAACTCTGAAATCCGAACAGTCAATTCCCGTCGCAGTGTATCAAATACTTGCTAAATCTGTGATTAAGATTTCAAACAACCGAGCAGGAAGCAAGGTCACCTTTATCAGATGTAGAGACCACAGGGCTGCGCCCTATGTCGGAAGCTATTAAAGATAGAAGGATACAAATTTTGCCATTGAATAAGATGTGTTTGAAGATTCATTAAAATATTTGAGGAAAAAAAAAAACCCAAAAAACAACAAACAAACAAAAATGACATAGTCCAGTCTGGCCTAGCCCGTTAGTCATGCATTTTGAAGCCTGATAACTCGGACGGATAGACTCAAGGGATTTTCTTAAATCGATTGTCCATTCTCTAATGGTTTGTTACACATGCAACCAGTGTGGGTGTCTATAGTATTTTTGTAATATATAATATGTATAATTTTTCTAAAGCAAGAAATTCTTGGATTTCCTTGCTCTCACGGGTGTAAAATATTGTAGTTTGATCCCCATCCTCGTGTAAACTAGGATAATTTCATTCTTACTGAATCTCAGGGATGTATAAAATTTTTCTGAACATTCACTATATTCATTGCGTGATTGGGGCACACTTGCAGGATTGGGCTATAATTGCTGATTGGGTGATTCTTAAAATGTGTTGGCTACTTTCTTTGAAATCATTTTACCTCGAAAATATGTAATCTAAAAGGTAAATGTATGGAGTAATATTTTCATTTTATATTTTAAGGATAAAACCAGGCTGGAAGAACCTAAATACGAACTCCAAGTGATTTCTAAGCAGCTCCAACTGGGCCAAACTGAGATAGTCTATATATCTACGAATTTATTTGTTATGTATACAAATCAAAAGCTGCAGTCATTTTCTTTAGTTGGAATAGGAGTGGGAGTAGAGTTGAATCCTGCAACAATGTAATAAATCTGAAAGGAAAGGATTATTGATTGATGAAAATCCCATGATTCTATCTTCATTAATGTCCGTGTTATTAGGCTTCAAAAGGCGTAACTAAAGAGCCAGGCCGGACCGGGCCACATCCCTCTATCTTTAATGGTTTCCGAGATATGGGGTAGTTCTGTGACCAATACATTTGATAACCACGCTGTCGGTCCCAATAATTCTTGCTAGGCCACAAGGCGTTGCCCGGTGGAAAATAAACCTCTAAATCTGGCAACATTTGAAAGCAAATGATATCTTATTGAGATTTAATGATATCAAATAAAGGGGAAAGGAGAGCGTGTTAGTGTTTAGAGCATCAAAACGGTCTTCGGATTTAAATTGTGCTCGTGTTTCATTTTGTGTTTGGGTTTGAGTTAATGTTAGAGGTAAAGCTACGAATTTTCCTCGCTGAAAAATGTTATATTATGATCAAGTTAGGGTGAGATTCCTCAAAAGATACGGCCAAACTGGCATAAGCGTTGAGGGAAAGAGAAATACCGAACCATGGTTACCTACGACAAAGGGGAAATAAGGGTGCAGAATATAACCCCTTCTTACAAAACCTTTAAATATTTCTTTTCTCAAAACTGACAAATTTCCGGAAGGTTTGAAGGTCTAATAGATTGAAAGCACATGGGATTAAAAGAAGAAAAAAACGGAAGTATAGTAAAATTTCCTCCATCGGGTTATGAACTCAGTCCACCGATTATATTGATCCCTTTTTATGAAATAATGCTGCAGGCTTATGCAATATTAAAGTATGTCCAATCTGTATCGCATTTTGGATGCCTCATAGAAAGATATGTTATATTATTAAACATGCCCGATTTTTTTATACAGCATTCGATATATTGATTGGCATTGCTCAGTGCCCCGGCCATGGAGCTTTAGGCACGATTCGATCTGTACAGCCGCCTAGATGCACGTCGTTAGGCACGTCACAAATGATTTGAAAAGCTGAGAAGATAAGGTTCTTTCGCTAAGCTATCGCAATATTGGAGGGATGTCTCCATCAACACTAGGAGGTAACAGATGAAATATTGAATAAGATTATTGCACTGCGTTGGTGTATTGGGTTAGACATCAGTAGCGAGTGTATGATTGATAGTGGCAGTCGGTTTTCGAATCTAAGTCAAGACTGAATTTCAATTATTGAATATTGTGAATGATTCACATTTAAATTTATGTAATATATAGATTTTTTTTTTTTTACTGTTGTTCTTGCTTTAGTTAAAATTTTGAACATAACATTTTTTCATCTTGGGGTCGTAAAAAGGGAGAATTTCGGAATCCTGGGAAGAGGGTTCCCCTTCCCAGTCTGGGAGAAATCATGGTTCCAAATTATTATTTATACGTACACACGAGTACCAGGAAATTTGCTTTTAACTGCAACTTCTGTTGTTTTAAAAACATCGCTCCCAGATGGATTTCAAAAATCAATCACTCAAATACAAGCTAGAGTCCAATCCCTCTACTATTGTTTCATCTTAGAAAATAGATTCAGTTTTGATTATACATCACATGTGACTGACTTTCAATGTATTTTCCATCTATCACACTGATATCCTTGTGATTGGCTTACAAATAGATGGATCGTTATTTTTCAAAATGAAACTTTCCAGGGTCAGGTTAAATCTGCATGGAAATTTTCATGCAATTACACTCACTGGTTCAGGCAAGCATTGCATCGTATCAAACTTGGAGCAGAAATCCTCTAAAATCTTGCATCTGGTGTTTTCAGAGCAATTTTCGTGAATAGTGATCGAAAAAATTACTCACAATGAAAATTTCTTCCAAGTGACTAGAACTTTTTGTTCTGTTGCTGCTGCTGCTGCTGATGATGATGATTAGGATGATGATATATGTATATCAGCATGAGCATGAAGAATTTTTTCCCAAACTTAGAGACGTTATTCCAATACTGGTATATGCAACGCCTCTTTTATAAAAAAAAAATTGATTGATCTGTATAATGCCACAATCTCCTTATTCATATGTAGCATACATATGGAGATATGATCTTATATAATCTGAGGAGGACATTGTTTTTTTTACTCACCTCACACACACACACACACACACACACACACATATATATATATATATATATATATATATATATATATATATATATATATATATATATATATTTTTGCTTTGCACCTACATAGTTGGTACCTAAGTAAATCATTGATTGAGCTTTGATATAGGTGTATAACATAGATTGTAGATTGTACATTTCCTAACAAAGTGGTAAGATTTTGTCTTCTGCAATCAATTCTTAATTGCTTGATTGGTATTCTGTCCTCGGATTGTACATTCTAATCCCTTTGCTGTCTCTTCCTTCTTCTCCTACCCTTCTCCTTCTTCTTCTTGTTTATCGTACTTCTTCTTGCTTTTTATTTCATCACCATCAAAAACATCATCATGATCGTGATCATCATCATCATCATTATCTCCCTTCCCTCTTCCTTCCCCTTCTTCCCATTTGCAAGCTCCGTTTGCATAAATCTATAAGATAATGTCAAATTCTTTTTTGTCCTCCATAACACGTAACCCCATGATTCATGAGAACATTCCAGTCCAATATTCTTTGAACGTCGATGCATTTTTTCTTTCCTGTCAATTATTTATTTCCACTTCTGCGTACTTTCTCGTCTTTTTTCAGACATTCTTCCGCTTTCGTTCATTTCTTTCTCAATTCCATTCCTTGTTTCTTTCATTTTTTTCCCGCTATTGCTTCTTCATATTTCATTTGCCGTTAGGAATATTTTAGTACTAGAAAAATATTGATGGAATTGGTGCAGAACAGAACCTTAAGATCGTAATTAGTATTTCCAAGGATCTTATCATTTGGTGGGAAATGTACAACTATTTTTGCATTGATAGGTCTGCATGGATTTTTTTAAAGACCCAGTGAGTGCATATATATATATATAGATATATGTTTTCACTTTGAGGGCAAAAAAAAAAGACACTTTGATCTTTGGCTGAGCCCAACGATACTCTGATTCCGGGTAGGGATGTCTATCCGTGCATAAATAATCAAGTCATTTATCACAGATACTATGAGGAATAAATAAATTCAGTCAAAATAGTTGCTGTGCAGAAATATGAAGTACGATTTGGGAGGAGCTGTGCATCGCTAAGAATTGTGTAAACTTGGATTTGACCATACAAACAAATTATAAGCTCTCATGTTAAAAAGAACATGTCAAATATTTTTTTAAACTTTGAAATTCAACCGGACTCCGTCCACGTAGAAAGAAGTTTTCAAATGATTGATATCCATATTCTGAACTTTTATAAGTGAACTAAAAGAGTTTTGGTGTATGAAAGTGGATGTATTCTTGATATCATTAGGAAGAGTCATTAACATAACGATTTTTTTCGGATAATCCAATCTTTTTCCCATCTTTACACCACCGAAAAAAGAGACCGATAAGAGGAACTGCCTTCTCTCATAGATATCACATATTACACCTGAAGAAAGTCGTAGAATGAATCGGCCGAGATTTTGTGTCAACATCAAAGATAAAGAGAAGAAATTAGATTGTCCGAAAAAAGGATTGGTGTATCGAGAACTGGGAACAGCCTAAAGACTATAAGAATGGGAAATACGAGGAAAAACTGAAATCTTTTTAGAAAATAATCTATCAATCTATCCATTGATCGAAGGGTTGGCAATCTTTTTGGGATGCAGACTGGATTAGAAATTATTTTATGCCTTGAGGGTAAAAATGTATAAAAAAATGAAATAATGATCATACCAAGTTATGAAAACAGCTTGTTAAAGTTTTTAGATGTGTTGATACATCTCTATAAGACGTTTTCAGGTCGGTCAGTCAGTCTGTTGGCTGTCGGTCATTTATGTTCAACAACAAAAAAAAAAGAAGGAAGGGGGCTCATGTTTTATATACCATCTGTTATTATATCATGAGAATCGTGATGTTATCAATAGAAAACGAGTAACATTAAACATCAAAAATAGAAATTTGAATCCAAAATACATAAAATGGAAAATATCAAAAAAAGATCAGCACAAAATTAAAAAAACGAACCCAAGTTGAACCAACAAAAAGTAAACTGAAAAAAATTAAAATCAACGAAATATGAAAAAATCACAGGTTCAGGGGAAGGTACTGTGAACTGAATAACAATAGTGAAACTAAAAAATACCAAGTAATATATCATCACGATACAGTTCAAATAACTAATTTGTTGAGGTAACCAATAATACCAGATATATCTTTATCTAAAATATATTGAGCAGTATACATGTAAACCAGCAACACATTTAGATTAGGACCAACTTACTATATATATATATATATATATATATATATGTGTGTGTGTGTGTGTGTGTGTGTACATATTAATTTCTACCCCTACTCTATGGAACGGGACGGTCAGTGGGACCGAATTAAGCGATGCATTTACCCACGCATAATTCCCCATCTAATTGACTGTTCCTTTCCAGAGTTGGAAAAGCATTGCTATAGTAGCTTATAGTAGATGATTGCCCTACCTAAGCGTGCTCAATCCTAAAAAAAAGGAAGCGTTGATTATTATGATATATTGATGTATCTGGAGATCGTCCTGTTGGCTTTTATAACAATATTAATGAGAGAGAATCGGCTATTTCGTGTGAGTTTTTTTTATTAAAGTCAAAAAAAGTATTGATGATATTTTCTTGATCTTTTAATTATATTAGGAAATTCTGAATCAATCAAAAAAAAAAAAAAAGATATGGAAAGAAATAGCTTCCAAAATATTGTTTCGATCTGAATTGATATATAAGATGTCAACGTTAAATATTTATGATTGTCACATAGATATATAAACTACCAATAGAAAAAGACAAAAAGTAAACCCTGTAATTTTTGTGTCATTTTTTATGAAAAAAAGTGACCTAATGATATAAATTTGTGTAAAATCTTCAGTCAAAATGTCATTTTGCAATCTCTCCCAACTAAATTTAAAAAAAAGAGAATATGCCATTAGCAACATTTAGGTTTGGACCAACAATACCAAATAAGATTTTTAATTGTAAACAAACAGTAGAAATACATACTATAAATAAAGATGGTGAAATTAAAATTCGAAAATGTGAGTGACAAGACTGGCGATTAAGTGATTAAAATCACGTCCATATAGTGACAGCTAACCTAGAGATTGTTAGAAATTCCAAATTAAGAAAACTCCTCACAAAAGGTCTAAATTATAGAGAACCGAAATCTTTGAATCATTGTAAATGTTTAAATGTGATTTAAATAAGTCTCAGTTATTTCTATTTTATCTATATCAAATAAACATCAAATAATAGAATAGGCTTTCGATTGATGGCAAGAAAAATACTTGGATTTGTGAATGAGAAAAATCAAACGGGTGAAATGCTTTAAACACCCTCAAAAACGAGTCCAGTGCTGAAAAATTCTCAAGTATTAGCATATCTCTTGAAACATCAAAATACATTTATTATAGTCCAAATTGATGAAGCAGCAAATAATACAGCATTTATTTGTAAAAAGTATTTTATTAAAAGGATATTGTCGGAAGTAAGCACAATAGGATTTCCATCATCCACGTATAAAGTATCCACTTGTGAACCAGACAAAATTATTTTCAATAGCACAGTATAATGTGAATTGTGAAGAGCTAGGACTTGAAATTGATGAAAAAATACAAAAGTTTTCAATTATGTATTTGATATCTAAAGTACATAAACATCCAATTGGTGCTTGCTTTATTGTATCCTCGAGAGTTCGTAGTACTAAAGCTCTTAGTAAAGCTGTTTCTAAAGTTTTCAATTCTATATAAAATCAAATAAAGCAATCTTTTTATGAAAGTAAATTCTGTAATGATTTAAGTCTTTTTGAGGTATTAGATAATTCTATAACTGTTGAAGAAAAATTGGATATCATGAGTGTCCGTAGTGGGACTAAATCTATCTCAACCAATGATTTTGATACTCTCTTCTCAAAAATTGAGCATGAAGATCTCATAAGATTGAATAGAATGATAAATCTGGCATTTGCTGGAGTAAATAAATTGGATTTTTAAACTCTAAAGCTTTCTGGTGTAAAACAAAAAAAAAAGGGTGAGACTTATTTTACGTGCTTACCCTTAGGGCGGTTGTTACTCATCTTATTGGGAAATGTTACATTAAAATAGGAAATGAAATATCTCATCTGATCATTGGTATTCTTTAGTAATTGATCCCATCCCCTACTAATAGACACAGATACATGTTCATATCACCTTTAATTAAAATTAATATAAAACAAGCTTGTTCATTTTTAGGTCGTACTTGTTTTATTGATGACTTATGTTCTCTTAATGATGGTGGAGTATTTGGAAAATCGTCTAGTAATATACATTCTAAGGATTTTAAATTGAAGTGTGGGCATGAAGTGATGCAAGCAACATTCCTAGATTTGGATATCAAAATTGAGAATGGAAATTTCATCTACAAATTGGATGATCGACGAATGCCTTTAAAAACAAGTAATATTCGAACATATTTGAAAATCGCTAGAGCAACTGAAAGCTTAATTTATCTTATACCAAAAATTGTTTCTTTAGTTGTTAGAATGGTCAATCAAGGCAGTGAAATTTGTAAGGTCTTTAGACGACTTACTAAAAATTATGATTAGATATCCTGATCCTTTGAAAATCTATCATCTTGACCAGAGTGAAATGATAACGACAATCAAAGAATATGTTAACAAAAGTATATAAATAGAATAAATGAATAGTGCATATTAAGATAAATGAAATTGTACTGATATTAGGGGAAATAGGTAACAAAAACGGATGAATATGATTTTTGTCGATGTGAAAAATCATTGAATTGATGGGAACCCAGGAAATGGGAAAACATTTGGCTCTGGTCCATTTGCCAGACTGATAGGACGGGTTGGGAGATCTAACATAGAACGCCATCTGCAAATTGTTAAAGTATATTGATGGAATCACCATTTGAGGTGTTACTACCCACTAGAGAGTGGTTCCGTTCCAACCATGAGTATAAGATTACTTTATAATTTGAAATAACCATTGGATCCAAATGTATTTCAACGTGTATTAGAACCCTGGAAAAAACCCTAAAGATACCCATATATCGTTTAACTGCAGAGATCAATCACCCATAATTCAGCCAGAATCCTCAGTAAAGATTTTGAGTTTTGAGGAGACTTGCTGTCGCCAAGACCTGAGGAAAAATGAACCCTTCAAGAGATGAGCAGTTAATAATGATATATATATATATATATATATATATATATATATATATATATATATATATATATATATATATATATATATATGTATATATATAAGTGCATGTGACGTCCACGCACACATATGTCATCGTCAGCACGTTGCGTTAGTTCCACCTACGCATCTGACGAGATTTATTTATGATTACGCTAGTTAGAAATTACACTTAAAATATGAATATAAACTCATTATAAAAAAAAAAGAATACAATATGAATATAAAATCATTATAAAAAATAACACAACTTTTTGAAAAGAGAAAGAAAAAACAGTTAAATATAACCCGTCTGTTATTTTTAACAATGTATGATAATATATGTACGAAAAAAAACTTTATTTGATAATTCAAAGTGTTTTGGAAAAAAACAAAAACCAAAAAAAAACAAAAAACATTCGATTTAAACTATGTTATACGACCTGAAAAATTGAACTTTAAGGTTAGTGGTAAATAATCATCTTATTCTTTGCTTGAATTTGCTGATTGAAAATCGACTCGAACAAGTTTTTTTCTCCAAAATTGATAATCTTAAAGATGATATAACTCAGTTTGCATGCAGTTTGAAATTAAAACCGACATAACGGATTTAATATTCACAGTGAACGCTCAATGGAAGTGACACAAACAGCGAGTCATGTCTATTGTTATACTTACTGATCCCTCATCGTTAGAAACGTTTTAGGGTGACCTACGTAAGTAAGCTTTGTTTCAGAAAATATTTATTTAGTATAAAGTTATATCAATATACAATACAATATGAAACGTTGCATGAACTGACAAACTACACGTATTGCAAAAACTATATAATGACGGAAGGTTGTGTCTGAGCAACACTGCAGGGGTGCCATGTTGATATAACTGTTTTGTTTTTTAAATCCCTGAAACGATTACATAGTGAATAACTGATAATCCCAACAAGAGACAATTTATACATTGTACCATGACAACAAAATGTATGTGTAACAGGGAAATAACACTGAAAAAATATATAAATCATGTTTACAGATATTGAGAAATAGGTGACAGAAATGACACAAAAAATATTTTTGACAGAGTTTTTTCAATGTTCAGAGTTTAAAGCTGTAAAGCTTTCTAAACTATATATATATATATATATATATATATATATATATATATATATATATATATATGTATATATATATATACATATACACATATATATATATATGTGTGTGTGTGTGTGGATAGATAGATTGATAGATAGATAGATGTGTGTGTGTGTGTGTGTATGTGTGTGTGTGTGTGTGTGTGTGTGTGATTGGTTCCATTTGGGGCGTGTTGGTATATACTTATACATGTATATTTTCATACAATTATGGTCATGCTTTTGTGTATGTTTCCTGATATAAATAGCCAAGTAGGCGTAAAAGTGTGAATAGTTTTTTAAAGAAAAGCCCTATAGAATATGTTTTTCTTTAAATGTCAATCTTCCTTTTCAACTGTCGAGGAGATGATTAGATCCAGGAACAAACGGGTATAGGCTGCGATAATCTATCCAACATCTGCCATTCTAATGAAGTGTAAACTTTAAAGAGAACACGAACCAGACGAAGGACATGGCTGGGGGTCAGGAACCGTCTATTTGTCTAACCCGTCACTCTAATGAAAAGGAAACCCGACATTTTAATTTTGTCGATACAGCTGTTTCATGTCCAATGCCTTCCTCTACTGAGACATGTTGAGGAAACTTTTCAGGGACACCAATATTGAAAAGTGCACGACATAAGAAACACGCACATGTATACGTTTATAAAAACACAGACATATATACGCGCACACACGCGCACTAACACACGCATGCGTATTTATATATCGTCGTCATCATCATCATCTCTCTGTTGGACAGAGGCCATCTTCAAGCTCTTTCCATTCCGACAGCAACTGTTCAATTGGCTTAATCTTTCTATCTCCACTCTACCTATTATATCTGTTCCTCTCCTAAAGAGTTTGCTATTCCTTGGGGAACAACGACTCACCTTTCGCATCAACTTTGGTCCGTGCTACGTTTCCTGCCTATCTCCATTTTGTCGATGATACACTTTCATAAGATATTTTCTATCGTACTGGTCTCGTATTCATGATTTTTTGTCTTATAGAACTATATATATAGTCTAAAAAGATTTACAGCTTTACACACTAAGCATTAAATAACCTTTTCAATTTTGTGTCACTTCAGTCACAAATTTTCCAATATCTATTAATTTGATTCATATCATTTTTTCAGTGTCTTTTTGCTTATTTTACAAATACTTTTTCATTTTGGTACAATGAGTAAACGTTCTTTTGTTGGAATCATTAATTGTTTACTATGTAACAGTTATAAAAAGAAAACTGCACCCAGCAGTATGGATCAAACAATTCCCTCCAATGATTTTGATGTATATATTATGTCATTCATGTTGTTCGTTATTTTTTCTAGGATACTATCATAATTTTGTCTATATGTCTTTTTATACAATATATTATTTATTGTTACTTACGTAGGTTACCCTATAAACATATTTGACGACGAAACGTCAGTAAGCATAACGATAGAAGTGACTCGCTGTTCGTATCACTTCTGTTAAAGATTCACCCATACGAATATCAAATAGTTGTGTCGATTTTATGATATCATCTTTAAGAACACTAATTACACAGAAAAATTTTCTCAATTTGACATATATATATATAGATATAGTTATGTAAAGTTTCCATTTTTTACTTCAGAAAAAGAAATTTGATTAGTCATAATTTGTATAGTCCCAACGCATCCATGCAAGTCATCCTCAATCGGATCATTGTTACTTTTGACGTGTTATCCCATAATTATTTTTCAAATTAATTTTAGGATCTTAGTGCATGTAATTTAGTTATATTCTTATTTATATCTGTAATTTGATTATCTGTTTTAGGAATCATCAGATATTTCACTATAGCCCTGTTTCGATATTTTCATACATGCGTTTTAAATGTATATAAACAACTACCGGTATATTTTGCAGGTATCGGTATATATAACTAAACATACACATAAAAATGTTTTCGAAATTAATATATATATATATATATATATGTATATATATATATATATATATATATATATATATATATATATATATATATATATATATATATGTGACTGTGTGTATATATATATATATATATATATATGTATATGTATATATATATATATGTATATATGTATATATATATATATGTATATATATATATATATATATATATATACATATGTAGGCATGGACATATATATATATATATATATATATATATATATATATATCCATTTTTATGTGATGTTCCCCTCTCAGAACCGCAATGCGACCAATTCTTATACAACTATTCTTTCCATATGCCGTATCGAGCTAACCTTCGTTAATATCAAGAAAATAATACTTAATGGCCACTCTTCTTTCCTTTCTTTTCTTCATTGATAATCTTTTATCCTTTTTTCCTTCCGATTCGCCTTTTCCATTTCTTTCTTTGCTTTCTCTTTCTCTCCTTCATTACCCTGCTTCACTTTGTCGTCTACCTCTCTCCTTATTCACCCTCAACTATTTCTTTTTCTTTTCACTGAAAAAATTTTTACGTAGACAAACTGAAACAAATTACTCTAATTTGTTACATGTTGATCAATTAGTCTATTTCAAAGTAATTTTCATCAAATTGAATCGTAAATCCTCTTTAAACAAATTTATAAATTCAGGTAAACAATTTCTTTTAAACAGAATAATTTTAACAAGCTGGTCAAAAAAACCTTTTTAACAGTGATAAATCCTCATCTTCCCCTTCCTTTCCTCCAATTTTCAGTGTCTATCTTGCTTTTCTTATCTTTTGCGAATCATCTCTCCGATTGTTAAACAACAGATTTCAGACAGTACAAAAGTTTGCCACTGGCAACGATTCAGTACTCAGTCTGTCTGCGATTCAAACAGTCCAGAAATTACGGAAATCGTGTCTTATCTGTGAATTGATCTCTGTGTTTTACACAATTCTGCCTTTGGGACAATGTTGTCTGAAATCTTGAACGTCCGTCAAAAGGTTATTTGAGAACGGTTGACTTCAAAAGAAATTTGTCACCATTCACTGAAAAATATATTCCGTAGACGAACTCTGAAAAATCACTCAAATTTTGTACACCTAAATTTATTGCTTTGTCTCAGTTTGTATAACCACTTGACTAACAAGCAAGTATACTTTGAGAAAAAAAAATTAGGTGTAACAGATTAGAGTGATTTTTAAGTTTGTCTAAGTAACATTTTTCCAGTGTTTGAGTATCGCAACTTATATGAGCAGTTTTATATTCTCAATAATAATAATAATAATAATAATAATAATAATAATAATAATAATAATAATAATAATAATAATAATAAAAAAAAAACAACAATTTTAATACGAGTCTCAAAGATACTCTTATTACAACTAAATTGATTACACCAATGAGAACGTTAAAAAATTATAGTTTCTTTCACGTTAATTTATCTCTAAGCATCTATTATGTTTTATCATATATTTTATTCGAGACAGGCTAGTAAATTCGGGGAAAAAATTAGAGAATTTCTTACAACTTGGTCCAAAGAAATTTTCCTTCTCTGCTGTCAGTCACAAAGAATATTTATTCGACTTGCGAATAGATATAATGTGAGTCAAACAAATAAATTTAGGTGTAACAAGTAAGAACATTTTTGAATACATTTATTCCAGTGGAATAATATTCAGGGGTAGGGTTTGTGGCAATAGAGACTAGAAAAAATGCATCGTGCCGTTTTAGTCACGTTGACAAAAATGTCACTTCTCAAAGGATATTTAAATAACATTTTTTCAGTGTACTTGAATTGTTACAGCGTTATTTGCCATATCTTTCTCGTGCATTTTACCAAAAATAAATAACATCTAATCTTGAACTGGTGAAAAATCTTGGTGGATGATTCTTGGAGGGATGATCTGTAATACAATCCGATTTTTCGTTTGTCATAGAGCGCCTCCGTGGGACTCAATTACAGTCGGTTGTGTAAACAGAGTCGACAACAGATTTCAGGATTTGAGAGGTCAGCAGTAGAAGAAGTTGTTAAGAGAGGAGAAATAGATTAGAGAAAAGAGAAGTGACAAAGGAAAGATAGAAGACAGAGATTGAGAAAGGCAGAAATAAGGGAAATGAAGCAGAAGGCAAAAAACATCATCATTATAAACAGCAAACATGTAGCATCCATCGTCAGACATAGACATTTCCCTAGATGCACCAGGGGTCTCTATCATGGGCATTTAATTCGTCACGTGATCTTACTTTCTGATGGCTGCAGGGGTCTCCAGGGATTAATGCTGTGAGTCGTGATGTCCAGTAGTAGTCTGGTATTTTTTTTGCAACTTGACCAGCCCATTGCCATTTGAGTTTTCTAATTAATGATAATACATCTCATTTTATCTAATGTACTCTGAAAAAGTGTTTCATAGGACCAACTTTGAAAAAATAATTCAAATTGTTGACTTGAATGCATTAGTTCGCCTAAAGAAAATTTCTGATTAGATATGATAAATATTACCCTGAGATAAACTAATAAATCTATATGTAACAAATTAGAGTAATTTGTTTAATTTGGTTTACATCACACTTCTTTCCACTGTACTGATTTGTCTTATGATCTCTGCATGTGATGTTGAGCCTGAATATCCCCTATGCACGTTGCACGGTTGTCAGTTTGAGGGTCAATGTTTTGATTAGGTTCCATGTTTTTAGCTCCGTAGGTGACTTTCAGTTGGATGCATTAGTTGTAGACCCTTCCAAATAAGAAATTGAAGGTATTAGGGTGTATCCAGAGTATTTTCGTTCTTTACTGACCTTCATTCCAAAGATCATTCTATCAATCTTCTATTCGAAACCGTCAATCAAAACTATTAACACAGGTTTTTTCAGTTTCCAAGTTGGTTTGGCGGGCTGGATATGAATGCAAGATGCATCGAGGCTACACCGTTGGAACCAGAATAGCAGAACATTTTAAAATGTACTACTTTCTATGTTTATTAAAGTGGCTCTCGTTTTTTGTTTTTTGTGTTTCAATTTGCATTGGGTGTTTAGGCTAACTTGATCCCTTAGATTGTGTCAGACAGGACTCACACTTTTTTTCTGAAAAATTTGGTTTTTTCGTGATCAATGTCCAACAAAAGGCAAGAGAAGTTGTTATTGATCACATTTTTTCTGAATTTCAAATGATCACCCCAATCACTGCATGCTTCACAGTTTCTATTAAATCACTAACCAGACCTGTAATATCAATATTGTTAGAGTTAACGTATCATTATCAGTAGCAAGCATTGAAAGCTTTCATAGGAGCTACATTGAGAGTGGGAAGAGGTATTTGGACACTTGCAATATCTTCATTTGATAAGGTGTTTATTTTGATGTAGATTTAACAATTACTGTGAAAAAATATTTATTTAAAAAAATACAATTCAGAATAGGATCTAAACGGAAGTAAAGATGGAAAAATATTCGGTGTTATTGATGTGGCATCGTATGTTTGGAAGTATGTATTTCTTTCTAAGTACTAATTTTGTATCAAAATGCACCACCTGTGTAAATCTCAAGTAAATGCTTGTATCGGAAGTATATTAAATGTTTTGCAAGTGATCAAATACTTCTTCTCCTGTCACTGTAGGATTATCGAAAGATGCCAGATTTAGAGCATTTAATAAGCTTTGATAACAGAAGTTCTCGAGGTGATCAAAAATACGAAAGCACTTTTGATGCGCTCTTCTGAAATGGGTTTGGGGATCTCGGTATATGGTGAGGCTTGGTTTGGGGGACTACATAATGAATCTATTAGAAGACACTGAACAAAAAAGCTCAGACTTGTGAAATCGGTATACGCTGTACATCTATGTATCCCTCTTTCCATCCCTGGTGATGAGTGGGAGGGATAGATCGGATGTTTGGAGGGAAGAGTTTTATGGTGAACAAAGGAAATGAAAAATGGAAGAAAGGTGGAAGACAAAATGAATTAAGAAGTGACAGAGGGGGACGGGAGGAAACATTTATAAAAAGAGGAAGATTGTCGCAGTTAGAAAAATGATGAGGGAACGAATGATCATCATCATCATCATCATCATCATCATCATCATCATCATCATCATCATCATCCATATGAATTTTGTTGTTAGCCTTTACCAAGGTATCTCGGTTTCTGTTTTGCTTTTGAGCGCAATGGTTCGCCCAGATCATCTCGGCATTTTACATTCTGCCAGCGAAAATTTCACCCATGATCTCGAAGGATCCATGTTGCAAGTCACAATATCCAGTTTCTTGCAACATGGTTTATTCATTTTCATTTGAGTTTGACGGTGTCTTCTAGTGTATTTCTGACAATTGTTCTTTTCTCAAGTACATTCTGCTCTTCAGTGATTTTACCTTCAATGTTTCGCACGATTTTTTCCTGCACAGGTTGTATGTTTTTTTTTTTAGTTTTAGAAACAATTTATTGATGATGTTCCAGTGCCGTTGATGACTATTTGTGGGATGCGCTGGTCATAGACCTTTCTTTCAAGATCGATAAGATCTTGTAGATTTTGTTTTAGGGTTTGCTTGATTCCTTCTTCTCTTGAGGAAAGAGATATGTTGTCCAGGTAGACACATCAATCAGCTTCTGGAGCCCTCTTTAAAAGACTTGATATCATGAGCCAAATAAAAAAAACAAACGATCAAAGACACCGAATCCCAAAACCCAACACACAAATACACACATGCCAAAAA